>CAUYSK010103438.1:0-14025 GCA_963575035.1 Avahi laniger | reverse complement strand
CCAGGAACTCTCAAGGGAGAATGGGGCTGGTTACCAGGAGGATGGGAACCCTTCTTTTCTTTCCATTCCATCTGCTTGCAACTGCCAGGGAACCTCTGGAATCCCTGAAGGGCCTTACTCTGACGGAGGAGAAGGCTCTTCTAGCAACTTTTGCCACCATTGTACCTCTCCACCCTTGGGGGAAGATGAAGAGTTGGAAGAGGAATATGATGATGAGGAACCTCTTAAGTTCCCCAGTGATTTTTCACGTGTGTCCAGTGGAAAGAAACTCCCATCCCGCAAACAGCGGCACCGCTTTCCAACCAAGGAGGATACTCGGGAGGGTGGACGTAGAGATCCCAGATCCTCTGGTCGACATCGGCTAGGGCGGAAGCGAAGTCAGGCAGATAAGCGCAGAGGCCTGGGATTGTGGGGAGCAGAGGAACTATGTCAGCTTGGACAGGCCGGTTTCTGGGGGCTGATTGAACTGCTGGTATTGGTGGGAGAGTACGTAGAAACTTGTGGCCATCTAATCTATGCATGCAGGCAGCTGAAAAGCAGCGATCTGGACCTTTTTCGAGTTTGGGTGGGAGTCTGGGCAGGGCGGCTGAGGGGCTGGGCCCAAGTGATGTTCCAATTTCTAAGCCAGGGGTTTTATTATGGGGCAGGGTTGTTTACCCGTCTCCTTAGGCTACTGGGTGCTTTGCTTCTTCTGGCTGTGGCCCTCTTTTTGGGCTGTCTGCAGTTGGGCTGGCGGTTTCTGGTGGGACTGGGTGACCGATTAGGCTGGAGGGATAAGGCCACCTGGCTCTTCTCTTGGTTGGACTCTCCTGCCTTGCAGCGTTGCTTGACGCTGTTGAGAGATAGCAGGCTATGGCAACAGCTGGTAAAAATAGTTCAGTGGGGCTGGCTGGAGTTGCCTTGGGTCAGACAGAGGACTAATAGGCAGGAGAATACACCTGTAGCTAGTGGGCGCTACTACCAGCCTGAAGAGGAAGTGGCTCGACTCTTGACCATGGCTGGGGTTCCTGAGGATGAGCTAAATCCTTTCCATGTGCTGGGAGTTGAAGCTACAGCATCAGATGTTGAACTGAAGAAGGCCTATAGACAGCTGGCAGTGATGGTGAGTACTTTCTGCTCAGTTTCCTTTTCCTCTTTTGTTCCCATATTTTATTTTCTAGTGAAATTTTAGGGAGAGTGGAATAAAGGGAAGGCAGAGTGGAAAGTCAACTTGAAGCTGAAGGGTAACATATTCTTATGAAAGAGTCATAGAAACTCTATCCCCTCTACTATAGGATCTGATCTTCCCTCGTTTTCAGTTTTTTGTCATGAGATTTTTTTTTTTTTTTTGAAACCTGGTATATCAGGCAGTGTTGAACTCACTCACCCTGGAATATTTAGGTGAAATCCTTCTAACTAGGGTGAGGAAGAGGCCTGGTCAGAGAGTACCTCAGTTGCTCTCCCCTTAACAAATGAGGGGTCTTTTTAAACATGGGGAAACCCAACTATTTCTCCCAGAAAGGCAAGTATGGACTTAGTGTGGGGAGGGTTGAGGCAATGCATGTGAATGATTATTCCAGGACCAGATAGAAGAAAACAGGCTGTTTCAAGACCAGCAACTCAGAATAGGAAAGGGAAGGAAAATGGAACGTAAATCATAGACAGGTGAATGCATATGTATGTCATACATGAAAATGTGGTTGCTTTTATTGATAAGGGGGTATACAGGTGGAAGTTGTGATGCACCATATGCTTAACGGAAATGGTTTAATACAAGCATGCAATCAAATTGTTATTAGAAGTAGATATTAAGTTGCTGTTATTAGATATGTGATTGTTACTACTATTTCTGTACAAGGAAAACTATATTATAAAAATAAGTAATGTCTGTGAATTGCATTGGAGGCACATTTTTACTGAATGTGTGGAGCTGGACTGGCAAAACATCACAGTGTGCAAATTACCTCAATGATTGCATGACACCAAAGAGCAATGGGCAACTAAGGTTTCTATTAATGATTAAAGGTACAATAAACCACCAGGCCTGTGACTTACCAAAGGACTAAATTACTTTTGTGGGAAATGCATGCTCCTTAGTGGATAGCCTGGGATATTCTTAGAGTAGGTAACAACTGCTTACCTTCAAATTGTTACTAATAGTAGAGCTCTTTTCTCACCTTCATGTCTTTTAGCAGACATCCTCTCTTGGGGAATATCATTCTTACAAAACTTCTCATTTTTCAACTTCTCTTGGAGTAGAGATGTAGTTAAGTTCCTCCACCCTCAACACATCTGCCCCTATGCCCCAAAGATCTCTCTTGTTCTGGGCCAGAGTGTCTGTGGGCTTTTTTAGAACCTCGTTAGGTCCCAGTGTGAACATGACTAAAAGGCTGTTCTATTAGCTTGGGAATGTGGTAAATTTAACAGCATTCTGTTTATTTGGGATCAGTCAGTAGACTAGCTTTATTTCTGTATATTTGGGGAATGGGTATGGGAACAATCAGGAAGCTGTAGGAAGAGAGGATGTTATTTGTTTTGAAGAAAAGGCTGAGAAATGTGTAAGAAACCTCTGAGATCACAAAATGCTATTAGGTTGGTGCAAAAGTAATCATGGTTTTGGACCATGAATTTTTAATCATAACTAGGCTCAAATACATCTTTATTAATCAAAATAGGAACCATTACAATCAACATATTGTTGCCAATAAAAAATAAGTTTGTTTATTCCTGTACTGTAAAAATCCGTGCTTCGGGATTCAACAAACTCTTGGAAAGCATTTTCTGCCTCCTCCTGGTTGTGGAAGCATTTTCCCTGCAAAAAGTTTTTGAGATGCTTCAAGTGGTAGTCGGTTGGCGAGAGGTCAGGTGAATATGGCAGATGAGGCAAAACTTTCTGCAACTTTTGAAGCGTTGGTTGTGCGATGTGTGGTCGGGTATTGTCGTGGAGAAGAATTGGGCCCTTTCTGTTGACCAATGCCGGCTGAAGGTGTTGCAGTTTTCGGTGCATCTCATCAATTTGCTGGGCATACAGATGTAATGGTTTCGCCAGGATTCGGAAAGCTGTAGTCGATCAGACTGGCAACAGACCACCATGACCATTTTTTGCTGCAAGTTTGGCTTTGGGAAGTGCTTTGGAGCTTCTTCTTGGTCTAACCACTGAGCTGGTTGTTGCCAGTTGTTGTATAAAATCCACTTTTCGTCGCATATCACAATCCGATCGAGAAATGGTTAATTGTTGTGTACAATAAGAGAAGACAACACTTTAAAACAATGACTTTTTTCATTTTCGGTCAGCTCATGAGGCACCCACTTACCAAGCTTTTTCACTTTTCCAATTTGCTTCAAATGCTAAATGACTGTAGAATGGTTGACTAGAATGGTCGACGTTGAGTTCTTCAGCAACTTCTTGTGTAGTCGTAAGAGGATCAGCTTCCAGGATTGCTCTCAATTGGTCATTGTCAACTTCTGATGGCCGGCCACTGCTCCTCATCTTGAAGGCTTCTCATCTCCTTAGCAAAAATTCTTGAACCTCCACTACACTGTATAGTCAGTTATTAGCAGTTCCTGGGCCACTGTTGACGTCGCGAGTTGTTTCCTGCTGCTTTACGAACTTGAATAAGAAAATCACTTGAATTTGCTTTTTGTCTAAAATCATTTCCATGGTCTAAAATAAATATAAACAGCAAGTAATAAGTCATTAGCAAAAAAAAAAAAATAAAGCGAAATGCACATTAAAATGATGTATAACATAACCTCATTTATTTAAGAATGTGTTCCAGTATCAAATGGCAAATTTCAACAATGCTTAAACCACAGTTACTTTTGCACCAACCTGATATTTCATTTGTGGGACAGAAAGGCAGATTATTATAGGAAGTTTTGGATATGAAGATTTTCTAGTTTAAAAAATGAGTTTGGGCCAGGCGCGGTAGCTTACGCCTGTAATCCTAGCACCCTGGGAGGCCGAGGCAGGCGGATTGTTTGAGCTCAGGAGTTTGAAACCAGCCTGAGCAAGAGCGAGACCCCGCCTCTACCAAAATTAGAAAGAAATTAATTGGACAACTAAAAATATATAGAAAAAATTAGCCGGGCATGGTGGCACATGCCTGTAGTCCCAGCTACTGGGTAGGCTGAGACAGTAGGATTGCTTGAGCCCAGGAGTTTGAGGTTGCTGTGAGCTAGGCTGACACCACGGCACTCACTCTAGCCCGGGCAAAAGAGTGAGACTCTGTCTCAAAAAAAAAAAAAAAAAAAAATGAGTTTGAAGATGTAAGATCTTTGGAACCCTTACTTTATGACTGATAATAAAATTAAAATGCAAGGGCTTAGTATATGTGTGCCAGGTAGGAAAACTAACCATCCCTATTCACCTGGGATTGAGGGGTTTCCTGAGACACAGGATTTTTAGTGGTAAAATGGGATAGTCCCAAGCAATTAGGATGGTGGAGTACCCTAGTGCCAGATTCTATACTATATATTTCATATGTATTCCTATTTAATCCTCCCAACAATCCATAATGAACTATTGAAGGTAATATAGCTAATAAATGACAGAGCTGTGACTTGAACCCAGATCTGTCTGCAGAGCCAGAGCAATTATCATTAAGCTACACTGACTCTTCAAAAGGGCAATTAAAGAGAACCCTTTGATATGAGACTAGAACCAAGATACAGAGAAGGCTGGAATGGATTTGTGATGAAATCTGTCTTGTCTTGTTAGGTTCATCCTGACAAAAATCATCATCCGAGGGCTGAGGAGGCCTTCAAGGTATTGCGGGCAGCTTGGGACATTGTCAGCAATGCTGAAAGGCGGAAGGAATATGAGATGTAAGTTGGAGATGGGAAATTGTCAGATGAGATAAATGAAAAATCCACAATAGGAGAGACCCCTGGACTTGTGCACGAAGGCCCTTTGAGGTGGAGGGAGCTGAAGTTGCTTGTCTTTCTAGCTAGCCAGGGGCCTGAGGAGGCCAATAGATCTCCCTTTGCCTTCCCTCAGTACCCTCTGACTTAAAAAGCCTTTCTTCTCTTAGGAAACGAATGGCAGAGAATGAGCTGAGCCGGTCAGTGAATGAGTTTCTGTCCAAGCTACAAGATGACCTCAAGGAGGCAATGAATACTATGATGTGTAGCCGATGCCAAGGAAAGCACAGGTATGAAATAGGAGGACAGGGATGGGACAGCCACAGCTCAGGGATTGGGTAACCAAAGACTTTCCCTGGTAATTACTGGTAATTGTGAGATACAGATGATGAGTAAAAAGACCCTGAGGTTTCTACCTTTGCCATACTCTCAAGAGATAAAAGATTTGAATTAGCAGTAAGGAAAAAAAAAATTAGCTTTAAGATAGAAGGTTGAAGGCAAGGGGGTCCATAGGCATATGAAACTACTAAGTGGAGATGATTTTGGGTGTTTCAGCCATATTTGTAATGATGAGACTACTAGCATTGCCCTAGGTAAGCTTTACAAATTATTTTTATTTATTTATTTATTTATTTTTGCAAAACATTAAGCTTATGGAGACTTCACAAATTATTAAGGAACTATCCTTTTGTTGGGCTGTAGGAGGTTTGAAATGGACCGAGAACCTAAGAGTGCCAGATACTGTGCTGAGTGTAATAGGCTACACCCTGCTGAAGAAGGAGACTTTTGGGCAGAGTCAAGCATGTTGGGCCTCAAGATCACCTACTTTGCATTGATGGATGGAAAGGTGTATGACATTACAGGTACTCTTCTGTCCTCTAAAAATAAGGGCTTATATTAAGTGATCTCATATGTGCTCTAAACTGTGATGTTTTGGCTAATTATTTCTCACATTTGTAGAGTGGGCTGGATGCCAGCGTGTAGGAATCTCCCCAGATACCCACAGAGTCCCCTATCACATCTCATTTGGTTCTCGGATCCCAGGCACCAGTGGGCGGCAGAGGTAGGTGATGTTTCTGTCAGTAATCTGTCCACTGTTTCGATTTTGAATGTCGTTTCAAATGACCTGCTGTTTAGGATACCTAGGTGCCTCACTTTCTGGGAAGTTTGGGAACTGACTCGGTATACCTATATCTTTAACTTAGGTAACCACAGCTCTAACATCACTTGCCTTATTATTCCTTCTGTTTTCTCTTAGAGCCACCCCAGATTCCCCTCCCGCTGACCTTCAGGATTTCTTGAGCCGGATCTTTCAAGTACCCCCAGGCCAGATGTCCAATGGGAACTTCTTTGCAGCTCCTCAGCCTGGCCCTGGGGCCACTGCAGCCTTTAAGCCTAACAGCACAGTACCCAAGGGAGAAGCCAAACCGAAGCGGCGGAAGAAAGTTAGGAGGCCCTTCCAACGTTGACACCCCTTTTCTTCTTTCCTCAAATCAATGTCAGGGAGTCAAAAGGGCTGTGTACAGCACAGGATGGAGTTTGATTTGTTTATTTTTAAATATTTTAAAAAGGGAAAGCTTAAATCATTACTCAGTACTTGTAGGAAGCCCCTGAACCACTGTCCGCTTTCCCCCAGTACCCGGTAACTGAATCTTGTCTTCTGACAATACCAAAGAAATAGGGAGTGGCTAGAGCAAAGAACCTAGGGCCTGGACAATATATCCCTTTGAGGTGTGGGAACTGGGTATTTTCCTGGGGTCTATATGCCTTTGTCTTGTCATTTGCTTTTAGGACAGATGACACTCCTCCTCCTGTTTTTAAACTATCAGTCTATCTTATTTCTTGACCCATTTCAGGAGGGAGCTCCCTCCTTCACCCTGAATAATAGTTAAAAGACAGAACAAGAAAGCATGTAGCCCTAATTATAGGAGATGCATAGAGTTCAGAGTGGAAACTCTGAATTTTCCCTTTCACCTTGTGGGTAAATCGCCCAATTTCAGGCTTGTTGCTGCAAGGATGGCCAAGATTAATAATCTTTAAAAAGGAGACTCATGCCTGCTGCCCTTGGGTGAAGGGGAAGGCTAAGGGGATTCCGAGAAGCCCCCTTGTTTTTTGTGATCCAAGGGTTTGTATTTTTTTAAGTTTGTTCATATTTGTATGTATATATCTATTTAAAGCCAGGGGATTATCTTTCTATAAATACATAACTGGCAGATTGTACCTTCCCTCTCTTCTTTGCCATACAGCTGGAGCCCTTTTTCTCATTTGAGAATCCTTTCCCTACTAAATGTTAGCTTAGAGTGAAGGGCACCTCCTGCTGGACCAAAGGAGAGGGAATTAAAAAATTACTTAAGGTTTTATATAGTAATTCAGTATTCCATCTTTCCTCCCCAGCCTTATGAGGATATCTCCCTACCTTGCCTGCTGATCAAATTGTAGCCATAGCTGAAAAAATTTTCTTTATTATAAGGAAAATATACAGCAAAATAGAGCTAGAAGGTGGTAGGGGTAGAAGATATGGAAAAATGTAATCACCAAACTAGCTGCCCCAAACATGGCTTCCTACTACAGAGGACAATGATTTAGCCCTTACCTCATCTGCTTTTCCTGATTGAAAGAAACTTGCCCCTAGTAGGACTGGCCAAGAGCCCCACTTTCCAATCTCTTCTCTTCCTTGCAGCTTGAGAAAGGTTGTAGTTCTCAGGCTATCAAGATATAGAAGAAAATATGGAGAAGAAGGGAAGGATATTATAGCCCCTTGTTCCCATGCTTTCCCCCCGTCTGTGGAGCTGTTCCCAGCCCTATCCCTCAGTATTTGTTGATGCCAAAGACACGAACCCCATGGAATTGGGGCAACTTGGGCAACAGTACACTGAGCAATGAGGCTGTGTTGATGAGGAAGTGAGCAGCATCATACTTGGTGTAGAAGCTGGCCAGGAGGTAGCTGGGGAGAGAAAAAATAGGATGAGTGAGGTTGGCCTTCCCTATCCAAATTCATGCCTTTCTGGTGACTTTTTTTTTAATTAAAAAAAGGTTTTTTTAAGAGGCAGGGTCTTGCTATGTTGCCCAGGCTGGAGTGCAGTGGCCATTCACAGGCATGGTCATAGTGCACTACAGCCACTGAACTGGGGTCAAGCAGTTCTGCTTCAGCCTCCTGAGTAGCTGGGACTAGGCACTTGCCAGTTTTATTGCATGTAGTCCTAGGTTATCTAAAAATATTCTAGCTATATCAACAATATTTACTTGGGGGTTCAGGAGATAATCAGATACCACCTTTAACTGGAGATATAAGTCAGTTTGTGTTTCTTCACTGTTAATGATATGGCAAATGACAGCTGAAGCTGGTTCAGCCCGTATGACTGTTAAGAGTCCTTTTTGCTTCCACTCCCCAAAGTGTTTTTGAAGAGCAACATTAGTTCTGCCTTTATCTATTCACTTATTTTAGAAGTATAAAATCATTTGGTTTTACTTGGCACTTTATATTTTCTCAGTCCCTTCATTCCCCCACTACTAACAAGGCAGCAAGGGAAGGGATGTTTGATTATAGCACTGTCTTCTACTTTTTTTTTTTTTTTTTGAGACAGGGTCTTGCTCTGTCACCCCAGCTAGAGTGCAGTGGTGTCATCATAGCTTAAAGGCTAGGCTCAAGCCATCTTTCTGCATCAGCCTCCTGAATAGCTGGGACTACAGGTGTTAGCCACTACACCTGGCTAATCTTTCTATTTTTTTGTAGATATGGGGTCTCGCTCTTCCTCAGGCTGGTCTTGAACTCCTGGCCTCAAGTGATCCTCCCACCTTGGCCTCCCAAAGTGCTGGGATTACAGGTGTAAGCCACGACGCCTGACCCCACTGTCTTCTACTTTTAGTGCTCTCTGTGGACTTAGAATTAGTATACTGTAGTATCTTCAAAGAGTCTTCACTTGGATAGCTTGCTTTTTAAAAGCTTCCCTATGGGCCTTTTAACCTGGCTTTTGGAACTCTTTCTAACACAGCATAGACTCACAGCACAATAGGAGAGATGCTGAGGAACTTGCGGGAAGAGGTAAACTGGAGCCCATAGTCCATCTGCTCCCAGTGTGTCAGTAGCCGAGCCTTTCCTTGGTCGGGGGTTTCAAAAGGTGTCCCTTTCACCGTATGTAGGAAGACATACATTGCCTGGGAAGAGGGAAGGGGGCAGTGTGAAGGGCAGAAAATAGTTCTTCAGCCCAAGAATTATGGAGAGATCCCAAAAGGAAGACATAAATCCCCAAACAATTAATGATTTTATTTTGGTTTTGGTTGGGAAAGGCCTGGGGTGGGTACAAAGGTGTGGTTTGGTGCTCACCAAGTTATGGATGACGTTGGTCAGAGTCCAGACAACAGGAATGCTGAAGAAGGGGATGCTGAGTAGAACCACATGCAGCAGTCCTACCAAGATGATGTAGGCCAGCCAGATGCCCCGGCTATTCATCACTCGAGTGTTGGGGTTTACTTCACTGTGTGCCACCCCCACGTTCATCCTACCATAATGGGTGATCAGGCAGGAGATCAACTTAGTTTACTTTAAATCCCTTTTTGAGTTTGTTCTCCCAGTTGTATCCTGAATAATCAAAGTCCCCTGAATTTTTGGAATGAAAGAACTTCCTTATCACGCAGAAAGGAAAAACTGAAGACTTGGGGAACACTTTAAATGGCTAGATAGAAGAGTCCTTTCATTTTAGAGACATGATAATTTTTACTATAATCTTTACACTTCAACTGTAACATGAAGGTATAAGCCTAGCTTTGGGTCACCCACTGCAAGGAAGGAGCAAGGGAAACAGTGTCTCACTTCACTTTCTTGAAGAAGTTAATAAGGAATCATGAAGAGGTCACATACACCCAGGATTCCAGAAGAGAGTCGTGGAATCCATCAGGGAACCACTAAGAAGGGATGAGAATAAAGCTAACTTTAGGCCTCACCTTTTTCTCTGGGGCTTGTTCGTCCTGTCCCTCACGCCCTTGGCATGTAAGCAGCTGACATCCCCATTCCTTCTCTCTAGCTGCAAGAACTTGCGCAGGGCTTCTGGACTGGGCTAGGAAGGGACCTGAACTCAACGCTTCGAGAGATGGAGTCTTAGCCTTGACTCCAGGGGCAGGTGTGATCGTCTGAATTTGAGTGTTTAAAATCGTGCTAGCTCTAAAACTGATGAAGCCTGGTTTAGGAAGTAGTTCTTGCCCGTCCCCTCTTCTAAAATTCTCTAAACCCTAGTACTGAACCGGCCCCATGCTCCTCCCAGCTTCCCTCTCGTTCCTTTCAGGGCTCTCTTCAGCGTTCCCCTTTCGGTTTTCAACTCGCCACCCCTTTCGCCGCCCACCATTTTTCCTCCGTAACCCTTTCCAGCCTCTGGGCAGCCCCTACCTGCCAGCTTCAGAAGCCCGTCCGGTTAGGGGCGCAACTCTCGCTTCCACACCTGTGGTCTCCAGGAAGTAGCCAATCCATCTGCGCTCTCGCTATTGGTGGAACAGAATCAGCGCTACCATTACCCATTGGTTGGCGGTATGTAATGAGGACACACAATTGGCTGCCATTTCTGTCGTTCGGAACATGTAGAACCCGCCCCTCTCCCTGTCCCACCTTTTGAGAGGAGTGGGCAAAGCTGAGGAGAGGAGTGAGAGCGACGCCACCTATTGACTAATAGGAAGAGCAGATGGTATGGGGTGGGAGTAAGAGTGACAGCGATTGGTCAGCTGAGGATCTCTACGCCTAGGCGGGATCTCCTGGAGGCGGAGGCAGCGAGTGGGGGCCCTAGTGGAGCGAGGGGTAACAAGATGGCGACGGAGACCGTGGAGCTTCATAAGCTGAAGGTACTGTGAGGCGGGGAAGGGTTGAGCTGGACTTTTTTGGCGACTGAATTCTGCAAGTTGGCTTGCGCCTTTTTCTCCTACGTGTTCTTCTTGCAGGCTTTTCCACTTCGTTTCCCGGCTTCCGCCGTAATTCTTTTGTGCCTCCCTACCTTACTACGCCTTCCCTAATTTCCTATTTCTCCTTACGGTTTTACCGCTATCTTTATCTGTTATTTCTGCTCCTATCTTAATCGTTGTATCGCCCGTCACCCTTCCCCCCGGGTTCTGTAAGTGCTTTTTACCTGTTATCTTCCTTATTTCTCGTCAGAGCTGCATTACGTCAGTGATCCCGTCTCTTTGCCCCATGCCGGACGCAAGACCTCCTTTTTCTCCCCGGGTTGGTGCTTTCCCATCTGTTGTCCAAAGCTCAGATTTCCCTGTTAGCAGATGATGGCACTTTTGTGTCTTTCAATCTGAATAGGTCTCAAACACGATCCAGAAAATGCTTTCACTCCCTTTTTCTAGGTGGGGTTACGCCCCCGGGCCGAATTTCGAAACCGAGGAGAGGCTTCTGCTTAGAAGTTTAGGGTTCAGGTGGCTTAAGAATTTGTAAAAGTACAGACACCTCAGATTTAAAAGTTTTTGGAATTTTCTCACACGGTTCTCCGCTTGCTGGCTTTTCCCTCACAGCATCCCCTACCACCAGAGAGAACTCATAATTGCAGTATTTTGGAAAAACAATTACAAGGTTAGGGTTATCTCTGTCCCATTTCTTACAGCAGATGGACCCTGCATCTCTTGCTGTCACCATTGGGTGACACTTTGAATCACAGATCACTTTGAATCATAGTTTTAAATTGTCTTAGGAATCTTGGTAGCTTTCTCACTGGAAGAAACATTCTTTTATGTTGAACGAAGAGGATATCTTGATTCGTTGTCTATTTGTGGTTGCACAAGTAGTTTTCCCATTAGATGTTTTAGTCCTATTACCCTGGGAACCTTGGGCAAACCAGGCTGATTTAGCCGACACTGAAAATTGATCCTTTAAAGCTTGATGAGCTTTAAAAAAAAACAAAAACCTTTAAGGGGAGTAAGGGTAGGGAGAGGGCTTTTTAGTTGACACCAATTAGTCTTTCTGTGAAAGCTGATATATTTCTTACTCTTGGATTCTAAACTGTACTAGTGGGTTTTTGTGTTATTCTGGAGTTACTGTTAACTTGGTGGTGCTGAAATGCATAGACTGTATCAATGGTCTCCTAATATCTATTGTGATGAGTAAAAATAAATTGAACAATTACCTCCATTTTATATACATATGGTAATTATATATTTTATATACTTATGTGTTGTTATGTATGTTATAAAACATGCAGAAAATGAATTTTTGAATAAATGAGATAAAAAGGAAATATGTATAGAAGAGCTAATATTTTCTTCCTATTTGTCCTATCTTTGAAACCCCTGGAGTAAGTCACTAGCTTCCCCATGACTCGCTTTTATGGATTTTATGTTGCTTTATGGAGTTCCTCCTTCCATCACATCTGTATTTGTCAGGTCTATATTAAATTTGTATTTTATTGGATAAGTCACTTTTACATAATGTCGTCTGACCTGATTTCAGGAATTACAGCCTAAGAGAACTTGAGGCACTCCTGACACCCTAAAAAGAACTCACTCTTTAATCATATTTGCTTGTCTTTGCTTTTTCTCTAGAGCACTTCTTAACCTTTTGGAGGTCACAGATATCTTTGAAACTCTGATGAAAGGTATGGACCCTCTCCCCAGAAAAAGGCATGTACTCATACTTTGCATGCAATTTGAGGGGCTTCATAAAACTACCTTGTAGCCCTGAGGAGTCCATGGACCTCTGGTTAAGAACCCATGCCTTTAATTCTGACTTCTAGGACAGCTAATGTTTGTTTCCACTGGTAATCTTGATGGAGTTATCCTGACTTTGAGTTGACTTAGTGTTTTATAGCCTTTTAAGAAATCTTTACATCTTTATAAAGAGAATTTTGGATTTTAATATGGGACCTCTGAGGAAAGGAATAAGCTTTGAAGTAGGGAGAAGAAATAGTATATTATGTATCTGAATTGATGTGCAAGTTCATATCAATTGCAAGTTTCTGAAGATTTTGTAGAAATGCAGTCATTCTAGCACAGTTGGAAAGAGAAATTGAACTGGGAGTGAAGATGCCTTGAACTGTAACAGTATCAGATTTCCTATTAAACTTGAGAAAAGGAACTATTGCAGAAGAGAGGACAAAGCTGTAGTAGTGTCAGAGTGTTGAGAACAGTGAGACGTGTATAATTAAAACATAAACGCTGGCATGTTGGCTCAAGTCTGTAATCCTAGTACTCTGAGAGGCCAAGGCGGGAGGATCGCTTGAGGTCAGGAGTTCAAGACCAGCCTGAGCAAGAGCGAGACCCCGTCTCTACTAAAAATAGAAAGAAATTAGCTGGACGTGGTGGCACATGCCTGTAGTCCCAGCTACTTGGGAGGCTGAGGCAGGGGATCTCTGGAGCCCAGGAGTTTGAGGTTGCTGTGAGCTAGGGTGACGCCACGACACTCCTAGCCCTGGCAACAGAGCAAGACTTTGTCTTAAAAAAAAAAAAAAAATTACAAAAAACAACAAATCATGAGGTATGCATATATATTGGTGGTTGAAGATAGTTTGGAAAGGAAAGTAGGTAAATTGACTATAAAGGTAAATTGGAGTGATATTGAAAAGGGCATTCTAACTTGTGTGAGGAGTTCTGGTTCTTTTCATGTCGTCATAAGTAGGGCTTGGAGCCTTTGGGAATTTGAAAGGAGGAGCCTGATATGATCAGTTTGTGTTCTTTTGGCTGTTTGAAGGATGGAATCTGAAGGGGGAGGGATTTCAAAAGTTAGATGTTTGTAGTCGTTGTAATAGTCATACCCCTGCTTAAAACCTTTTAATTATTAATACATTCCTGACAATCTCTCCACCTTAATTTCTCACACTCCAACTACAGTGGCCTTATTTTATTTCATGTCCTCAGAATGACCGTGTTGATTAATTGCTGACACTTGCGTAGCATTTACTATGTGGCAAGCACTGATCAAATCCATTTACGCACATTAACTGATTTAATTCTCACGTAACCCTATAAAGTAAATACCTTTATTATCCCCATTTCAAAATAAGGAAAACTGAAGCTCAGAGAGTAACTGGTGGAGTAACTTCTCCTCAGTTGCATAGCTAATATGTGGTATATCAAATTCAGGCAGTCTCCAAAATTCATGTTCTTTTTTTTGTTTTGTTTTGAGACAAAGTCTCACTTTGTTACCCTGGCTAGAGTGAGTGCTGTGGCGTCAGCCTAGCTCACAGCAACCTCAGACTCCTGGGCTCAAGC
>CAUYSK010103437.1:0-23775 GCA_963575035.1 Avahi laniger | reverse complement strand
TCTTCAACATAGTAGTGCTGAGAGGTAGGACCTAATAGGAGATGTTTAGATCATGAGGACTCTGCCCTCATGAATGGATTAATGCCACTATATAAACGGCTTACAGGAGTGGATTCAATCTATCTGATCTTCTGCCATTTGAAGACATAGTTTTTGTCCTCTCTTGCCACTCTGCCTTTCACTATGAGGGGATGCAGCAAGAAGACCCTCACCAGATATCAGTGCCCTGATCTTGAATTTCTCAGCTTCCAGAACTGTGAGAAAATAAATGTCCATTTTTTATAAATTAAAATAAACCTAAATCTTGACGACATAATGGGTTGTTTTTCTGTTTTTTAATTGTCCTAGTTTTCTGATTGTATTTCAAGTTTTTAATTTTCTCAGTTTTCTGTTTCTGTTGAACAATTTTTAGGGTTCTATAGTCAATATGCTAAAATGGTATGGTCATGAAGATCAGTAGGATATAGTAATAATTGTCATTTATTAACTGTCAGGCATGTTCTGGACTCTTTTTCCATCTTAACTAATTTAGTACTTAAAAAAATCATGCATGTTTGAAGATGCTTATGTTATAACATGTATCTTGTAGATAATTAAAGAGACTCAAAGAGGTTGAGGCATATTCCCTTTTATCCACAGATAGGGAAGACATATAACCAAGGCAGGTCTGAATTCAAAGCCTATGCCATTAGCAACTGTACCACATGATTTCTCTAAGGAATGGCTCATAATTAAGTGTGGGAATCCAGAGAAATAATAACAGCAGGGAGAGACATACATACAAAAAATAGCAATGCAGTATGTTTAGAAGCCTGATTATATAAGAAATGTTATGGAAACACAGTAGAACAAATAGCATTATGGAAAAACACCTGGAAAAAACAATAGCAATGAAGAAACAAAGAGAAAGAAGGATAAGTTCTGAATTCAAGAAAGCAAAGGTACAACAATTTCTAGGAGTCTGTTTGTATATTTTTTATTTTTACTACAATATTACTGTGTTATAATTAATCACAAAAGCTCAGTGGCATAAAATAATGAGCTTTTATTTAGCTCATGAATCTGAGTTGAGTGGGGGATTGACTGATCCAGGGCAGGCTTGGCTGAGAGGCTGTGCTGATCTTGGCTGTATTCCCTAATCTATCAGGAGGTTGGCTGGTTATGACTGGGCCCAGCTAGAGACCTGAACATTGCATCACATTTTTCTCATCTCCCTCCTGGAATCAGCCTGAAATTGTTCTTATGGCAATAGCAGAGTGTGGAAAGAATGCATTAGAAATTCACAAGTTCTCTTAAGAGAACTCATAATTGACTAGTCTCGTAATTGGCATACTACAACTTTTAACTTGTTAGAGTCTCCAAATGAAGTCCAAGGACTGAACCCAAAATCACGGTGGGGAAATATCCTCTACCCATGCAGTGGAAGATATTATAAAGTCCCGTAGCAAAGGATATGAACACAAGGAAGGGTGAAGAATTGAGGCAGAGGAGGATCCTGGGAAGCTCACAGAGTGGGAAGCACCAGAAATCTGTCTCCCCACCCAGGCAATGATCAAAGTTAATTTCAATCAATTTCAGCTCTAGGCAGAGTGGAAGTTACCCATTCCCCACTACTCAGTCCTGTAGTGGGCAGTTAAGCATGTGTTCCTGGAGCAGTATGCAAAAGCCAGTATGCAGAAAACAAAACAAAACAAAATCAAATACCAGCCCTGTTTTTCATATATTGGATATCTGTGTTCTGATCACTGATTACCGCTTCTGATTGTAGAGCTACAGACAAAGAGGTGGTGGTTGTGATTGTTTCACCTCCTGCCACTATGGTAAGCCCCTCCTCTGGCTGAAAAAACTTCCATAGAATTTAAAAAGCTGGCACCTGCCCCTTTCATTTTTCTTTTTTCCCTTTCAGAAGCCAGATGTTGAAGATTAGGACATTCAAAAGCAATCACATATACAGGGGAAATTAGATGTCACCACACATGCCTGGAGGAAGGTGCAGGCTCAGAAAAAAGAAATCTTAAGTTTACAGTTTTGGCTGATCCTCAGCACAGAGATCATCCACAACATTAAACAAACAAACAAACAAACAAACAAACAAAAAAACCCAGCAAACCCTGGGCAAGGAAGAGAATCTGATTTCCAGAGTTACCACATTTTTCAATTCAAATGTCAAGTTTTCAACAAAAAAATGCAAGGCATACAAAGAAGAAGAAAATATGACCAATTAAGAGTGGGAAAAAACCCCACGGACTCAACAAAAACTGTCCCTGAAACAGACTTGATGGCAGATCTATTAGACAAAGACTTTAAAACAACTGTCTTAAAGATGCTCAAATAATTACATGATAATATGGGGAAAGCCAAGAAAATTATATATGAACAAAAATGAAATATCAATAAGGAGATTAAGAAAACTAAAAAAAAAACAAAAAAAATTCTGGAATATAAAGCTGCAATAACTGAAATGAAAAATTCAGTAGAACCATTCAAAGGCAGATTTGAGCAGGCAGAAGAAACAATCAGCAAACTTGAAGACAGAGCAAAGGAAATTATTTAATCTGAGGAACAGAAAGAAAAAAGATTGAAGAAAAGTGAACAGAGCCTAAGGGACCTGTGAAACATAATCAAGCAGATCAACACATGCATTTTGGGAGTCCCAGAAAGAGAAGAGAGTAAGGAATAGAAAGAATATTTGAAGAAATAATGGGAAAACATTCCAAATTTGATGAAAAACATGAATATAAACATCCAAGAAGCTCAATGAATCCCAAGTATGATGAAATTAAAAGGACCCACAGAAAGACACATTTTAATCAAACTGTTGAAAGATGAAGACAAAGAGAGTATTTGAAAGTAGCAAGAGAGACATGACTCATCGTATACAAAGGATACTCTACAAGAACATGAGCAGATGTGTCACCAGGAATTTTAGAAGCCTGAGGTTAGTGGGCTGATGTATTCAAAGTGCTAAAAGAAAACAAAAACTATCAACTAAGAATTCTATAGCCAGCTGTCCTTCAAAAGTGAGGGGGGAATTAAGATATTCTCAAATAAACAAAAGTTCATTACTACTAGACTTTCCCTGGAAGAAATTCTAAAAGGAGTCTTGCAGGTTAAAATATAAAAACACTAGACAGCAGCTCAAAGCTGTATGAAGAAATAATGTTCCCAGACAGGTAAATATATGAGCAGCTGTAAGATCTAATATCTTTGTAACAATGGTATATAACTCTACTTGATTGTTTTCTACATAATTTAAGATACTAATGCATTAAATTTATAATATATTTTTGGATACACAGCGTACAGTGATGTAATTTTGTGACATCTGCAACTGAAAGGGTTGAGGACAAAGCTGTTAAAAGAGCAGAGATTTTATATGTTATTGAAGTTAAGATGGTGTAAATTCTACTTAGAGTCTTATAACTTTAGGACATTTAATAAGATCCTTATAGCAACCATAAAAAATAGCTGAAAAATATACACAAAGAAAATGAGAAAGAAATTCAAATGTTTCACTTCAAAAACTCAACTAAACACAAGACAGTAATGCAGAAAATGAGGGACAAAAAAGCTATAAAACATATAGAGATTTTCATAGTAGTTTAAAAAGAAACAAGAGGACAATCCATCCCTAAAATATTATCCAACTACATATTGTCTATAAGAGATTCATTTTGGATCTAAAGACATAAATGTGTTGAAAGTAAAAGAATGGAAACGGATATTCTATGCAAGTGGTAATCGAAAGAAAGCAGGGGTGGCTATATGAATATCGGACAAATCAATGTCTAACAGAGACAGAATGATATAGTGAAAAGTGCCCTGGAATCAAGTCTCAGCTCTGCAACGTATAAAGCTAAATATAATATGATGCATAATCCTGGATTGGATCCTGGACAAAAATCAACCAACAAAAAATTTACTATAAAGGACATGATTGGGGAGGTTGGCAAAACTTGAGGATGTGTTGTATGTTAGATAATAGTATTTTTTAATATTAGATTTCTTGAATTTGATAATAGTACTATGGTTAGGTTAAGAGAATGTCCTTATTCTTAGAACATATATACTGAGTATTTAGGGAGTAAAGTGTTATGATGCCTACAACATGCTCTAAATGGCTCATAATAATAATAATACTAAATAATGTGCACAAATATGTGTGTGGAGAGTGCGAGAGAGAATACAAATGCATCAGTATCTTAAAAAGTGAATTCACATAAAATATATATATTGTGTTCATCATACTATTTTTCCAATTTTCTCTAGGTGTTAAATTCTTTTAAATAAAAAAGTTAAAAATGGAAAATGAAAGCCAATTGAGGCAAAAACATGATCTATTAACACTTATGTGGAATATACACATATGATATTGATAATGGATGTATGTTCATCAATGAATGCCTATAACCACTGGTAAAATATATATTTTACATTACCTACCGGAACACTCAGGCATATTTATTCATATGTATATATAAAATGGAAACAAGTTGCACAAGACAATACTTACTTTCTTTTATCCTGACTTTTTCATTTCCATGTATTGTATTGTATTGTATTGAATTCTATTCTATTACATTCTGCTAGATTTTCTTTTGAAATAAAAACTTTTCTATGCCATTCACTGAGTTTTTCCATGATCCTCTTTAGTAGGTCATAAACTACAGTTTGAAAATCACAGCTCCACATGGAAAAGTTTGAATATCTGGCAAGACACTGAGTGTGGGAGGAGTTTATAGGTAGACAGAATCACAGGGGCTGTGGTAATCTGACATATATTCACCAAGGAAAGGGAATTAAAGTTTTGTCATCAAAGAAGATACAGTGAATATCAGGGGCACTCATATACAAGTTGAATAGCTTACTGGTCCTTTTGACTTTGAAGGTTGTTAGAAATTACTATAATTATACTACAAAGAATAGAGAATAATAGTTTGGTAATATAGTTGCATGAAAGTTCTTCACATTGACTTCTAAAAAATAGATATGATTTTATTCTGATGACATGGGTTTCAGTTAATATAAGTTTTAGTGCATTAAGCATTTGATTGTGCATGATGGCATAGTAATAGAGACCAAATTACAGACACAGTTCCAAAGAGCTGTATAATAATCCACAATTATTCATGTAAGGTAACTCTAAAAATCACATCCCCAATAATAAAGATTGTGAATTTTTTTGAACTTACTATGGGTTAGGCTTTATTCCTAGTAGCATATAAGTATCACTTCATTTAAGGAATATGAGTTCAATAATCCACAAACAACTTAGAAGGGAATTGCTGTTATTAAACTTAATTTACAGTGAAGAAACTGAAGTTCTAAGAGGTGAAGTTTCTGCCTAAGCCTACACAGCTAGTACATGCTGAAGCCAGGAGTTGAACCCAAGTCTTGTTTACTCCAGTGTCTAAGGGCAAGAGCCTTAAACAATATACAATATAAGCTGGAAGATGCATGAATGAATTTTCCCTAGAGCCTCTGCAGGAAATATGGTTCTGCCAACACCTTGATTTCAGATTTCTGGCCTCCAGATCTATGAGAGAATAAATTACCATTGTTTCGAGCCACCCAGTTTGTGGTAATCTGTTATGGCAGCCCTAGGAGACCAATACAGGCAGTGTGACAAAAATAGGGATATGAATTCAATGATCAAGATTTTCTTACATGCTGAGTAGAGGGTCACTTTGAGGATTCAGAAACAAAATGTACAGTTTAGGAAGCATGACGTTAAAAAAAATTTAACTCAGATTTATATTATTGAATTGCCAGGTACAAACTGAAAATTCACTGTCCAATCCAATAAGGATTTTTCCATAATACTGATAAAAAGATATGTCTGTTTGTTGAGTTAATACTTCATTTCACATATAATTCAATAACAGCATGGCTACTTATTCTTGAGTAAGTTCTATAGCAGAGATTAATCTTGGCGTCATTTCACGTGCACTTTGGTGACCAAGAAAAAAATAATTACAGCAGACCAAGTCATCAGTGTCATTGCTGTCAGAGTGCCAGCACAGAGGCGGGGGGCAAGCTGACACTGAGCCATGAGCAGGATAAGTAAGACAGAAAGCCTTGACTTTGTTCCTGGCTGCGCTCAGCAGCTCAAATCCAGTAACACAAGCACACCCAGCAAGAGGCACCACAATTCCAAAGCACTCAATGGGTCAAAGCAAAAGAATGAGTTGAGACAGATGCTGGGATCCCACACAAGAACTGAGCCTTGGAGTCAACAGATTTAATTTTTTACACACAGAAATTGTGAATCAACATCTTCTGAAATTTTCTGATTTTTAAATACTGACAAATAATTCAAATGAAATAACACTGTGCAGATTGTATAGAGAACATCAGTAGGCCACATACAGCTCTGTGGACCATGGAGAGTTCTCTGATTGAGTAGACTTCCCCTTTCAGTTGAATCTGAGGGCAGCAGGACTCAAGGAATGAATGCATTCCCTAGGTATGAATTTTAATCTTCTTCATCTGCAGGTGGCACTCTGTGTTACAGAGCTGGGCTCCACTAGGATTTGGTAGCACAGTTAGTAGGTTAAAAATAAAACAAAATGAAAACCAAAAAACAAATATGTTTGGCACCAAAGATAGGATAGGCAGGGAGTTGTCTACAGTCCATAAGATTAAGGGAAACTAAGAAAATTTTCCTGCTCTGGTCCATTAATGTACAAGAATTTGCATAGTAAGTGTCTAGACTACTTTTATATTCAGTCATTATTGTGGCTGGAGATTTTAATATCCTGCCAGAACTGTTTCTCACTTTTCTAGGGTTAAATGAGGCTGAAACATTGGTAGCTGTTCTCAATACCTGTAATAAAGGAAAAGAGCTGAAACAAGTAGGAACTGGTGATTGAGATGAAATGTGGACACTTTAGCCCTTAGAGATCTGTTGTTCAGTGAGGTAGCCACTGGCTATCTTTGTTTATGCTTGTGATGAGGCCAGGATTTGAAGTATTCATGAGTCGCATGTAACTATTGAGCCTGTAGATGGTCCTAGTCCAAATGCAGATGTGCTATTAAGAAATATACACCAACTTGGGGGGGGGCCAAGGGAAACATATGCAACCTAAACATCTGTACCCCCATAATGTGCTGAAATAAAAAAAAAAGAAATATACACCAAATTTCAAAGATTTATTACAAAGAGGAAAATATTTCATGTTGAAATAAAAATATTTTGCCTATATTGGGTAAAACAAAATATGTTATTAAAATCACTTTCACCTGTTTCTTTCTAATGTTTGTAATATCACTACAATATTTAAAATTACATGTGTAACCTGTATTTGGGGCTCACCATTATTTCCGCTGGATAATACTGCCTTAGAGGATCATGAGTTAGGTAACCATTTGAATACGGACCAAAAACTTGAATTGCTGCTTAATGTTTCTTTTTGTAGCTGGATAAAATAATGTGAGGTAGACCAAAGCACTGTTTATTTTTCAGGAATTAGGCAAATAATATGATCTCATGAACATGGGTTTTACATGATAGATATTTCTTACAAATATTTATTCAAAATATTTTGGGTCAACTGGCAGAGCATGAGGTAGCTGATGAATGCCTGTCAAAGCAATTGTCACTTAGATGGAAATGTACAATTCTAAATAATAGCAGAAATTATAGTCTGCATGCTGCATTAGCCATCCTAATCTACATAGTATTTTTTCTATAATGAATTTCAATGTAATAACACCAAATCCAGATGTAACATTTGGATGATCACTAAGCCTTTTAGATCAATTTATTATGAATGAAAAAGGCATTTGCCTCTTTCTCAAATGATTTAATTTGTATTTCCTTCCTAGAAATCTTAAAAACCCAACAGAGGGAACTGTAACAGACATTAAACCAATTCAGAGATGTAAGCACTTAATACTTGGTTTCCTCATATAACATGGCTTGTCTTTAGAATACAAGTGGAGGCATTAATTTGGAAAGAAAGTATAAATTTTGCTTGGTGACGAAGGAAATATTTGAGTTTATGCTATTCAGGCAAATGAAGAATCATTTGTCAGAAAATTATTGTTTTGAACAAGAAATTCAAATATTGTCAATTTGAATTTAAATTATAGAAAAGAGTGCTACATCCTTCTAGGAAGACAGGAATTTAAATGCGTGACATTACTAAGGCATGCATAATGTTCTTAACATTATTCTATAAATAGTGTTATGGGGTGCGTGTATGTATGATGCATGTGTGTATGTGTGTGTAATCATCATGATCCAATGGCATTTGTTAAATGTCCTTTATGTGCATTAGATTGTGCTAAAATGATAGAATTATAAACCTTTAAGATTGTAAAGGAAAGCGTCTGTAGTCCAAACCTCTTCTCTAAGCACACAGTACACTGATACTATTTCCAGGGGCTTATTACCTAGATGTCTCTGCTTTAAACCTGTAGCATTAAGAAATTCACAACCTCACATAGAATATTTATAATTACAACCTTTTGACATTTACAGATATTTCCAATTGTCAATCATGGTCTTCTTTACACAGTTCCAAATTCTACCTCCCCAAAATACAGATCTGTAGAGAAATACCTCTTGCTGTCAGGTGTGCTTCATTCCTAGTAGTTCATGGGAATACTCAATACAAGACATTTTGAATGAGTAATATGAAAATTATGAAAATTCATCCTTTTACATATCATTTTACCCAGTCCAGTGATACAATATTCTGCTTTGAAGTTTCAAGGCTACTGGTTTGAGAAGGTTTTGTAATACAAGTTTACTTATTAGGAAGAATTTCGGCTAAGGTGCAGAGGGTCTTAGATTAAAATTTCTTAGCACTTATACTGATTCTTTGACCTGAGAAAAATTTATTTAACTTTAAGCAGAGGGTCTCTGCTTTTATGTATTCTATGCATTGGCATATAGAGTCAGATTTTATTTGTTAAGAGGGTATTTTAAAAATTCAAAAGGTACTAATTCAATCAAACACCTTACTTCAGCAAAACAAGCAGCTCAAAAGGATCTATAGAAGATAAACAAGAAAAGGACAAACTCTGCTTACTCTCAGGGAGCCTGTCATTAAGATAAGAAGATGAAATATATTCCTATGAAAGGATAATTGATTGACATGTAGCAGAGGAATGATACTGAACAGTCAAGGGAGTGTGGTGGTTAACAGCATGAGCTCTGGAGCCGAGCTTCCTGGGTTCATGTGCCCACTTCATAACTTACTAGCTGTAGGTCTTGGACAAGCCACTTAGTCTTACTGAGCCTCATTTGTAAAATGAGGGTAACAACAGTACTTGAAGGAATTGTGAGAAATAAACGACATAATATACATGATATTTGGACAATGCCGGTTATATAGTAGGCACTCATTAGTTATGTATAACACACATACTTTCATACCCATACAAAGGCAGAAGGGAAAGAATATTTTTAAGCAGTGCAAAGCTGGAATAAAAGTGGTCCAACCGCAGTCAGTAATTGTCCAGATCTCTGTGGGTAGCCTCTCTGTTTATGTCAACCGTGAAACACCAGTCTATTCCTCAATATATTCCAAAAACACTTGATCCCCTTTGGGACAAAAATAAGAAATCGATGTTTTCTGAAGTCACTGTGGGTAGATGCAAAAGAGGGTTCATGATACCACATACGACCAAACATCATGGATCTGCTTTTGAGTCACATTTTCCCAAAATCTTTTTTTGAAGCGAATCACCTTATCTCTCCACTCTTCTCCAAGGTTAATACTCCACAGCATCTGTGACAGCCCTGGTTCCACCACCCTCCTCCTAGTAGACCCCAATATCCCACTTTAACTGGGAGTCCCAATATGTTTCACTCTATAGCCTCACATTCACCATTCTGCTCTGCAAAGAAAGAATCTGCATCAGGAACTCCACTCAGTAAATGAAGAAGAGGCTGCTAGGACATTTTTCTCTCTGAAAAATAAGCCCATGGAAGAAAGCGTGATGTCACAGCCAAGCAGTATCAGAGGACTACTGTCGGGTAGGGATGCCTGACAAAGACTGTTGGAATTCATTCAGTAGACCGGAGAATCCTCTGCAAGCTTTTGGGTCAGGGAAATAATAGAATAAACACAACATTTCTGAAGAGAACTTACTTATGTTGGTCAAGAAAAAAAAAAATTGGAACTGGCATCAGGAGGTCTGCGAAAATCGCTTTGTCTTTGTTTGAGATTGATTTCTCCATCTTTATAATGTGGAGAGAGGTTTGAGTTAAAAGATGGTTTATTCTTCTTTTCAAATCAGAAATCCCAAATCTTAAAGTAGGTCACCAGATGTCACACCACCCATTAGAGGGAGAGGTGAGATTACACAAAACAAAACAAAACAAAACAAAATCCACTAAGTATTAGAGCCTAGAGGCTCTATAGCGCTTAAGAGTCAAAGTCTTTCATTTCTGAATTGACTGTTTTCATGACTAGCTGAAGTGATTAGATCTCATTCATGACTTGACTTTTCTTTCATAGTGTGCAAATCAAGATTGAATTCACTGTGTTCCTCTTCTATGCAAGACCTTCCTGGGGTCTTCCCCTTGGGTGGGATCTGACCTTTGCCCCTGTTGTCTTCTCTGCAAGTCATCTTGCCTTTCTAGGTAAGGAGATAGGAATGAAGAAAAGTAGGGTGAGCACTTTTTTTGTGCTGAGCTGGGTCCACTCACATAAACACACTTGAGAACTAAATAATCTGAGTGTCACTCATTACTGAATTAGAATTTAGAGAAGTAAAATAAGTTCTCTAATTCTTGGAGAAATGGCTGAATCCCAAGTCTAGGGATAATCGTTTGGGTGATTTAACTATTTTTTAAAATATGGGAAAGTGATTACAATAAAAGTCAGGATGATAGTTATTTAAGGGAGAATACAAAGAAGAAAAAGACATGATAGGATTGGGGCTCATACTTTTGGAATAGGGAGCAAAAGACTATTTCTTGCCCTGATGGTTTTTATTAATAATAATTAACTAATCTGTACATTTGATTTATGCAGTCATTTGTATTTATTATTTATTTTACAATAAAAAGGTTATAAAAATTATCCAAAGCTTATCAGCATGTTGGTGGCACAGCTTGGATTCAAGTCCAATGATGAATCTCCAAAGACTCAGAAGTATTCTGCCACTTCAGGAAGTAAAAAACTGCGGTTAAGTACTAAAAACCTGAGCCAACCACATGAAGGTTTCTTATCACCTTTCTTCAATTTCCAATTTAATGTCAGAGAGGCAACATAAAAAGTAATTTTACTTTTAAAGATGCATTTGAAGAATGAGCAGTAACTCCATTAAATTGAGCAACTTGCACTAATTTTTTAAAAAATGAAATGCCATATGCTAAAAACTGATTTTGAGTAAAACACCTTAAATGCTGTTCATTCATAATTCAATACTAGGTACCCATTGGTCCAGTGTGTTAAGGGATTTAAGTGGCTTCCATGGTTTTGTTTTGAGCTGTCAGATCTTTTCTTTCACAGTAAACTTGTTCAAAGACCTTTATTTCATTCCTACACTGTGTAGTGCTTGAGAGAGACTAAAAGTCAAGAGTAGACTTTACATTCTATTGAAGTTCATGACTGCCCTGCTGTTTAAAAAACATTTTTAATATAGGAGACCATTAATTGCTAGGATTCTGATTGTAATTGCCTGGTCTCAGAATTGATGAACAAAGCCATTTTGGAAAGCAATCAATTTGAAATCTAATTTGTTGGTGAAATGAACCATATAAACAAAATGCCACTTGCAGTTTGTCTAAAATGAGATGCGCTTAACGAGCCCATCATCTTCTGCGATCCTCATCACTATGGGTCTCGGCTACCTCAAATGTCATCAGTCGGATCCAGTGCACAGAAAGCTGACATAGAACACTGCACTGTGAACAGAATGAAATGGGAAACAGATGGCTCTGCAATCCCTACAGGGTGACTTTTGGGGGCACCTCTGGGGTGAAAGCAGAGTGACTACTAAGATCTACGAAGTGCAGTAATGCACTCATCTGCCCCAAAGTAGCTGGGATGGTTTAAGGTAACTCATTCAATTCACATGTGTTCAGAATATGAAAGGTAAAACTCCAAGTAACTGATTTGGAAAAAAGAATCTGAATTCTTGTATTCAGAAAGAAAGAAAGAGTGAGAGAGAGAGGGGGAGAGAGAGGGAGAGGGAGAGAGAGAAAGGGAGAGAGGAAGAGAGGGAGAGAGAGAGAAAGCAAACAACAGCTGATAGTCTATATTGTAAAAACTGTGCTTTATACAAAGTTTAGCATAGCATTCTCTTGTTCTTTCATTATTTAAAGAAAGAAATCACCTAAAAGTCTTACTAAGTCATCTTTGATGACTCATTACTACATGATTCTAAGACATTGTAAATTCTTGAATGGAACATAAAAGAGCTATTAGCATGTATGAGTTAACATTTTAAAGTTAAACTTGCCATGTAATTATTATAAATTTGATAGGGTATGTGCATCTTGAGGATTTCTTATTTAATTTTACAGAGTTGGGACATATAAATTAAGAGCTATTTGAAAATAGAGTTATCTCAGGGCTTTGTAAAACTGAAATTATGAAACTGAAATCAACATGAAGATGGTTAATCCTATTGTAAGATTGTGGGAGGAAGATGAGACCTGGAGCAATGTAGGCCACTTAATTTCAGGGCCAAACCTCTTTTCAGTCAAACACTCCATGTCTATCCAAGAGCAAGCAGGGGCTTGACAGAGAGATATAACCTTAGAACTGATGACAAATTTATTTTCCAATGGTATCAGTTAAGAATATTGTATCTTATAGAAATTTACTATGTGTTTATAGAGCCCCACTACTCAAAGCCATGGACTGGTAGTGTCTGAGTCCCTGGGAATTTATAGGAAATGCAGTATCTCTGGCCCCACTCCAGACCTCTGAAATACAAATCAACATTTTAAGACCACTCGAGAAGCCTTTCTTTATGGAACTTTTCAAAATTTCTCCTACAGAGACACCAATCCTGCTTGTTCACATCCTCCATTAACCGGAACCCTCAGTTAGCCAAAGAAACAATTTCTCTTCACTTTTCAATTTTTCAATTGTTTTTTAAATTCCAGAATATTATAGGGATACAAATGTTTTGGTTACATGGATTGCTTTTGTACTGCTTGTGTCAAAGTTATAAGCAAGCCCATCACCCAGATAGTGTACATTGTATGGGATGGTTATCATTTCCCCCATTCCCTCATCCCTCTTCCCACCTGTGCACCGCTTTTTTAGATAAACAGAAATTTACTTTTTGCTTCTGAGTGCATCAAATTTCTGAGAATTAAAGATAACTGGATGACAAAAGGGATGGCAGAAACAGAACAAATGTGTGTGTCCCTTTGTTAAAGATAGACATGCTGATATTTTTCTGAAAAAAATATTTTCAAGTGAAAATGAAAAGTAAGCATGAAATGAAATAGTAATAATCATCATAATAATAATGTCAATGCTGAATATTCACATACACTAACCACTCACACACATGCACACACATAAACATATATGCACACATAAATACTACATACAGATATAGATCTAGGAGTATATTTTATGAGGGTTATAGGAGTTTTCCTCCATGTTTTAGATGATAATATGTGAGTTTTAAAATTTTTAGCATTTTAACCAATCAACAGAGTGATTACAAAATGGGAAAAATATTTGCAAACTATTCATCTGACAAAGGATTATTATTTAGAATATACAGGAATTCAACTTAACAGCAAGAGCACAGATAATCTAATTTAAAAAAGGGCAAATGATCTGAACAGACATTTCTGAAAAGAAGACATACAAATGGCCAATAGGTATAGGAAAAAATGCTCAACATTACTAATCATCAGGGAAATGCAAATCGAAACCAAAATGACACCTCAGTTAGAATAGC
Source organism: Avahi laniger (assembly GCA_963575035.1). Classification (NCBI taxonomy): domain Eukaryota; kingdom Metazoa; phylum Chordata; class Mammalia; order Primates; family Indriidae; genus Avahi; species Avahi laniger. Next base: position 9,885 of record CAUYSK010103437.1, on the reverse strand, counting down.
TATTATCAAAAAGAAAAAAAAATTATGGTGAGGATGTGGAGAAGAGGGAACTCTCATCCACTGTTGATGGAAGCAAGAGGTTGAATGGTTCAGGACATGTCATTTGAGCATGGGTGCATGGAGACTACTTCCCTCTTCAGCAGAGTAGAACTTCTGCCTACCGCATGCTGATCTCTGCATGGCTGATTCCTCCCTCTACTATTTGCTTAGATAATGACATCCTGACCTCAGATCTAGACTCAGACATCACTTTCCCTGGGAAGTAGTCCATGACATCTTCAGAAGGTCAAGTTCTTATTATATGTTCCTAATTCCATGTACCTTTCATTCACAGAACCTAGCAGGGTTGCACTTTCAGACATATTTATATAGTTAATTTTATCTTCCCCTCTAAAGGTTATAATCTAAGAGGGCAGAGATAATGTCTGATTTTTGCTAACCATTGAATTCCTAGGACCTGGCATTGCGTTTGGAACATATTTGATGCTCAATATGTATTTTTTGAGTGATTGAATGAATCCCTTAAATTTTATGTCATTTACTGATTATATTGGCCTTTTGCTTGTGGCTCTATCCTGTTCATTGTTTAACAAATTGATTAGTCATACACCCTATTGTTAGGACACAGGCAGCCTCACTGGCCACATCACTGGTAGCTGCGGCAACTGAGTGACCCAAATTCAGACAACTTTGGAGGCACTAGGATTTACGAAGTTGGAAAAGTGTGGGAATTTGTGCCCTCCCTGACCTGAATTAACTCATAGATATTACCTCTACCCTGGTTGAATTTAGAGATTAATAAAAGCCACAGAAGATAATGGCAGAAATTTTAGAATAAAATGGTTAGAAATAAAACAACACCAACAGCAACAAACTATTAACCTGTTCTGGACTATATACAAACCTCTTAGAAATGTTGGTTAAATAAAATAGTTTCTGGATTCTTCATGGGGGCATTATATATGATTTTGCCACATTAACATATTCATGACTGCAGATATAGATAGAATACTTTTGTGACAAATAGGAAGTCAAAATAAACTAAAATAGATCAGGATTTAGAAATGAAGAATAAAACTATGAAAGTAGGTTGTGAGATGGTAGAGAAGAGATTACATAGTGGGTTAATTTTTGTTATTTCTCAGGACAGGTATATAGAAAAAAAAATATGGTGGAGGGAAGAAGAAATAGGTTTTCCTAGGCTTGTGAGGCACCTTGGTTAGGATATTCAGAATGAGAGCCTGAAAGGCTTGCTGGGGCATAATTTGGCCATCAAGAGGATAGCATCCAGTCTGCAGCAGCACACGGAGTCTCCATTTCATGTAAGAGGAGTTAGGGAAGCAACTGGAGAGCTGTAGCCATTCAAGAGATATGTTAAAAATGGCAGCCAGGAGAGCAATTCTACAAGTATTAGGCTGATCTTTTGTCTCCAGGATAAGGGTCTTCCTGGTTCTCCTGGATCATCCACAAAGCTGTCTATTGACTTCCTACTGCTTCTGAGGCCATTGCAGACTGTGTCTGGGGAGGGAGTCTGAATACCAGGCAGTTACTACAAATACAGAACTCTCTCCCTCCTGATGCGGCTCACTGTGCCAGACTCTCAGAGGACATAACGCGCTTGTTAAGGTTTGGTGAATAGCACCAGTTTCCACAGAAGACGATTTGGGTTCCCATAGAGAAGTCATCAACACAGGGTAAGAATTCAGCCAATTATGCCTCACCTCATCGGTCCTATTTAGATAGTAACCCCATGGGGCATGGACCATGTCTTTCTCTGTGTATTGTACAGTGTTGAGGAAACACTTGGCACTCAATAAATACTAATCAGGAGCTTGTTTCTTGTCCTTCTCAGCCTCCCACTGAGCTGATCTGAGGAAGGAATTCCCTTTGAAGTTCCTTATACCCATGCTTTTTGATAAACAATATGGAGGCTCAGAGAGAGATGAGAAATATATACGGTCCTGGAGCTGTTTTTGGTATCCGTAGATGACAAATGCTATCACTGTAGTGATATAGCTGAGGGTTGAGAGTCAGACTTAGTGGCACCATGCAGTGAGAAAGGCCCCTCTTCCATAAATATTGTTCTACTTCTTGTTTCTCACAGATTCATGATTAATGCCCTCAAACATCCATTAATGCTACTACCAAGCTGTTTTGCTGAGCTGAGAGGTAGAGCCCTTGTAAGTTTTAGTTAACTTTAGTCATTCCTGACTTTTACCACATACATAGAAAGAATAACAGTATAGATGTGTAAGAAATTAGAATACATAATAAAAAAAGAAAACATTATGAGAGTAAGAAAGGATTTATTTTTTAAAGATAACCATTAATAAATTTAATAAAGCCTTGTCAGGAAATTACACATGACACTAAGATATCTGTATTCAAAAATGACTGTTTTTTTAATATTGTAAAATACCACAACTTTTGTATCAGGGGAAAAAAATGAAAGTCTTTTATATAGGCATCAAGATTTAGGGAAAAAAACAGAAAATAATATAATACAAGTGAAATAAGACATCCAAATTAACATGTATAAAATATGCATACACATTGGCATATTATGCATATATACAACCAAAGGAATATACAATTTTATTTACATATCACAGAAATTCTCAAAATGTTGTCTCTCCTGAGGTCAAGACATCTTACATCATTAGACTGGTACTAATGAGGTTAAATAATCTGTAGAAGATGTGACCTGAGCTGAAATGATGGCAGCTCTAATTTTTTATATACTTTTTTTTATATATACTTTCATCTCTCTCACTCTCTGTCCCTCCCTGTTTTTCTCTCTCTCTCCTTGCTCCACCTCTCCCTCTCTCCTCCACTTGAGAATTTTAATTGTAAAACTATTTCATCTGAAAACTTACAAAGATGAAGATTTACCTAAGACTTTGATTCAGTAAACTACTCCTTATCTTTTACCTTGCATACTATACAGAATGAGAATAAGGCATGATGTAGTAAGACTTAAGAGAAGTATAATGCCTACTCTTATTTCTTTTAAGTATAAAGTCAAATAGCTAAATTTTGTCCTGACAGGTACTGCAATTCTGAAAAGGAGGATAGGGTTTAGGAATTAGATATATCTGATGGAAATAGAGACTGGAAATTTTTCTTTTTGTACATTTCCCCTTTTGTTGCTTTCTTACACTTAATCTATCCCTAAATTAAGGCCAATGATTAAGATGTTAAAATTGTAGTAACTAAAATATGTTGGAGTTTACTCAATGTACTGAGTATTTTGCTACCTTTGGTCATGTTAATGAATTATCAGGTTGAACTTAATGAAATGAAAGCAATATTGGCCCTGTTTTGTGTAAGAGAATCCCATCATGATTAGAGTGTTAATGTTCAGTGTTCAATGCCCTGTGACTTTAGGAAAGTGACAAACATATTAGATGGAATTGAAAATCAATATATTAATAAAAGATTGAAGAAGTAAAGAAATATTTTACTCAGAACAAAGAAGGATGAGAGAGTGATGAAATGGAAAAATTACATTGGTATGAGTCATCTTTGGTTTTGAACAAAATCTTCTCAAAAGAAGATAGACTAATGACCAAAAAAATATGAAAAAATGCTCAACACCTCTAACCATCAGAGAAATGCAAATCAAAACCATAATGAGATATAACTTAACTTCAGTAAAAATGGCTTTTATCAAAAAGTCCCAAAACAACAGATACTGGCATGGATGTGGAGAGATAGGAATGCACATACACTGCTGGTGGGACTGCAAACTAGTACAACCTCTATGGGAAGTAGTATGGAGATACCTCAAAGAACTAAAAGCAGAACTATCATTTGATCCATCAATCCCACTACTGAGTATTTACCCAAAGGAAAAAAAGACATCCTATAAAATAGACATCTACCCAAAAAAACAAAAGACATTCTATAAAAAAGACATCTGCACTAAAATGTTTGTAGCAGCACAATTCACAATTGCAAAGATATAGAAACAATCCAAGTGTCCATCAATAGATGAGTGGATTAATAAAATGTGGTATATGTATACCATGGAGTACTATTATTCAGCTTTAAGAAACAATGGTGATACAGTACCTCCTGTATTCTCCTGGAAAGCGCTGGAACACATTCTACTAAGTGAAGTATCCCAAGAATGGAAAAACAAACACTGCATGTACTCACCATCAAATTCGTATTAACTGATCAACACATAAGTGCACATATAAGAATAACATTTATTGGATGTCGGGCAGTGGGGAGAGGGAAGCAGGGAGGAGAGGACGGGTGTATGCATATACAAAGAGTGTGATGCGCACCATCCAGGGGATGGACACGCTTGAAGCTAGGACTTGGGGGGGAAGGGAGGGTAAGGGCAACATACGTAACCTAAACATCTCTACCCCTATAATATGCTGAAATAAAAAAAAAAAAGAATATCTTTTGTGCTTTGTATTTCTTTCAGCTTTTTTGTTTTGGCCTATATCTCTAAATTCAAAAGTAACCTGCACAAGAGTTCTATTAAACATTAAAAGTCAGTTGGTGGAAACTTGTATATTTCCCTTACTGAAATTTTCAGATTTAACCAAACCAGGCCAGACTTCATTCAAAGCAAGTAATAACAACAATAAAAAAAGCTTGCGTTCATTGTAATATAAAGGCATTCAGAGGAGACTTGCAAAATAGACATACATCGGGTTGTGCTATAGATGTGGCATATGCAAAACAAGGATCACTTTGAATGAAAATTCCATGTTAACATGAAAAATGTATTTTCTCAGAGGAATTAATTTATACACTTTCAAATGTAGTGGGCAAAATAAAATTACAAAATGAGGCCTGTCCAACGACAAATAGGAGTGACTCACCTCAGAAAACATACCCAAATCTCCTGTTCCCAGTCTCAGCCCGTATTGGTAATGTTGGCTGTCCCGAGGCAGTCATCTGTCTCACTAGATTAGGAAGAAAAATTAAATCCCTGGGAATAAATGTAAATCTGAGTTAAAATTAGAATAATAAAGAAACAAATTTAAACCCATTGCTATAGTATAAGAATGCTGATTATTTTGTATGCACTCATTTTTTGTTTGCTTTTTAATGTTTTTAGAACATTTATGAGAATTTTACATTTGGACTTGAAAAATGTATAAACAATTAGAATGTTGGGCGATATTTAATTTGCTAAGTCCACATATTTTTGAGTTATGAGTTATATGAGAAGGATGTGAATATTTAGAGAATATTAGCTGTATAATCATAAACTGAATTTAGGAAAGAATAGAAACTATATATTCCTCTTCACACCCCAAAGTTCTTTCAACACTAAAGTGAGAGTTATCCTGAAAGAGTTAACCTAGAGAAACCTTTCTTTTCGGGAGCTTGTATTCTTCTCTACATGCCTGAATTTAATAGCACATATTGCCTTGCATACTTGTTTGGTTCAGTATATCTATCCATTAATTTATTACTGCCTTTTGTGTATTTGTCTATTCATAAAACTCATTCATATGTCCATTAAGTATTCATCAAGTGCTTACTTTTAGTGAAGAACAATGGTGGCACCGGGTATAGAAAATCAAATAAGACAGGGGCCCTGCTGTCAAGGAGCATTCAGACCAAAGGAACCAGGAGATAAATTGGTGTTATCACAGAAAGCACAGCAAGTTCTGTAACAGAGCTAATGCAGAGTATGGGAGCACGAGCGAGGGGATCTTAATCAGCCAAGAGCAACAGGAAAGTCCTTCTGGAGGGAGGTGAAGACTCAGAAATAGTACCAGCATGAGCCATTCATGAAATAACAAATAGGTTAGCTTTATTGGAACGAAAAGTTTACTTATTCCAAGTCATCAGCACTGATTGTGTGCAAACATCCTCTGACAGGTATTGAAGGCTATGGCAGTGAATAAGAAAGGATGTTGACCTAGTCTTATTGAAGTATATAGATTATTAAGGAATGGCAAAAGAATGAGAAAATCAGGCAGGAATCAAATTATGAAAGGTCTTATGTATTAAGCTAAAGAATCTACATTTTATCCCACATAAGTAAGGGAATTAGAAGGTCAATTAAGCTTTATATAAGAAAGATCAACTTGTTTGCCATGTAGAAGATGGATTAGGAAAGTGGAGGTATTCGAGATTTGACATAAGAAGACTGCTTAGCAGGATATTCTGGGAATTAAGGTAAGAACTGATGGAAGCTTGAGCTAAGGAGGGAGGATGTTGTGGATGAGATCAATTTAGAGTTGTTAAGGAGGTAGAATCTAATAGTTTTTTGGACTAGCTACTGGGCATGGGGGAATTAAAAGGGTAAAGGAGTCAAAGGTGACTCCTGGTATTCTGACTTGGGTTGCTGTGTGAATGTTGTTATAACTTGTTAGGACTGGGAATGCTAGAAGCACAGGTGTTAGAATGAATCCATAAGCCTATATATTTATGTGTTATATTCTTATGAAATTAAGAGCTTCTTGCAGACAGGAAGCATTTCCTAAATCTTCCTTTTATAACAACTTTACATTCCCCCATGTTCTAAGCAATTATCCTCATCTATATTAGAAATCTATATTATTATATTAAATAACCATTTAATTAGTTGGGTATTAGATTTGTCTTCTCCTATAGAGATTACTGGAGAAAATTTTCAGTGTTCCTTCATATACTTTGCGTGAAAAGAGGTGATGATTTTTGGCAATTTGAAGTTTACCCTTCACTGAGAAAAGGAAATAAATAGGATATCGGCTAGAAGCAGATGAGGTTCTTTACTTCTGAATTACATATCACAGAAAAAAATAAAACAATTTTTCATATCTCTAAATAAATACTGCTTTATTTTTTTTGTGAAATGCAAATCTCAAAAGGTTCCTGATAACTTAAATAAAAATGTAACCCTATTCTATATCACGATCTGTAATGTACCCCTCTGTTTTAGAGATCCATGGACTAAAGGGCCAATTTCTCACAGCCTTCCCTCTCAGGAAGGGAAGAAAAAAGGAGAGCCAGTGTGAGGGCAACACATTATCTAAGTAATCCACAGGGGATGCTTCAGTAAAGGTTGAGTAGGACAGGAGAAAGGGGGATTGCAGAAGCTCCCTGCTGGTAAGGCAACGTGAGCAATGACTGTTTCACTGATACTTAATGTTCTTGATTGGTTGGCTGTGTTGATTTTACATAACCACTCAAGATACACCTCTATTTGGGTTGAATGTTTTCATCTCCCTCCTATACCTGTCTTCTACTTAGGCCAGTGGAGAAGACACAGTCAAATTGGGAAGAGCTGCAATGATGGTTAGCAGCAAATTAACTGGAGAACAAATGCTTAGGGAAATTGAGGCTAAAGGGGAGCTTGAAGGTTATTTGCAAATCAGTAAATCAACCCATAAATATTGATGAACTATTATATTTGGGTAGAGCTATGCATTTGTGAAGATAAAGGAAACAGGTATGATATAGAGAGATTACTTTCAAAGTACTTATAGTTTACATGCTGAACTTTAACAAGGGAAGGCTAGCCAGTAAACATATCTTTGGAATTATTCTGGTAAAACCATGATACAGTAAATTTCTCTTCCACAGAGTTTAGTTGCCTACCCCAATGATGATTATTATTTTTATTTCTACTTTTAGTTTTGTAAGTGTTGGGAAGAGTCTAAACATAATATAATCTCTAACTTATAATGAAGACACTGAATATTAAAATAGGGTTGTGTAAAGCCTTCCTGTAAGATGACATCATAATAATATAGCCCATTTGGTATCACAGGGGAATTAAGTTTGTTCTTTTTAATCATCTGTAAATGGGCAATATAGCATATGTTGCAATTACAAGGATAAGGCAGAAGAGCATTGTTTGATTTGAGGGCTCGAAGGCAAGGGGAGACATCAAAGACTCCTCAGTGTAGCCAAAGCCGGACACTTCTGCTGCTCTGTACAGAGAGTTGATTATCCTCTGCAAAAGCGAACCAAGGGCATTTCTGCACACAAGTCCAGCCTTTCCTCATTGAAGGTTTATGGGGCTTGTAATGTCAAGATCCATGAATTTCAGGGACTGCACTTGTCCTTGGATCAGATCTGGAAGCAGCTTTTGATCAGTGAAGTGAAACAATTAATTATAATAAATAATGCTACTAGAAGTCCTCACACAGTCAGCTAAAGGAGGAGGGGAGCCAAAGAAATAAAGCTTGTCTCTGGCAGAACCTCATCATCTGGCTGCCTGGACCCAATGCTGTTTGGCTACAGCAACCACAGCTCACTGAGCCTTTGCTTTGGTGAAAGGCACAGTTGCTCCATATTCTCAGCCGTGTGGTTGTGTCCGGTTCTGGAGGGGTGGTGGGAACAGTAGAAGAAGCTCAAAAGGATCAGAGAGGAATGCAAAATTTCTTTCTATTCATCTGCATTTGATTGCTTTGTGCCCTGAAGCACATGATTTAATTATTTTCATCATTGCCTCAGCTTCCTCAGCTACCAATCTCCTTGATGGCAATAAAATTATTCAGCCTTTACAAAAAATGCAGCCATAATAATTTTTGACTCACTGAATTTTTCAGGCTATAAAATCAGCTCCTTGGATGACCACGTCCAATTGCAAACACCAGCCTAGGGTTTTCCCAACAATTATAGTAAAACTCTACCTTACATGAGATAGAAGTACTCTGCTTGTATTTTTATAATAGATACTTGTTATTCATTGCCTACAATTTATAGTCGTCATCTCTCATTCACACAAGAATTCTCATGAAGACATTATTTCCCCCCAGGGGGCTCAAGAAAGCCCTGAATTAGTGTGTTGGGTTGACATTCTAGGGTGTGTGGGGAAGGAATGGAGCTGGAGAGTGGCCAGAAAATGAATGTTTGGGGACACAGACAAAAGCAAATCAAAGGATAGATCTGTAGCAAGAAGTGTCACAAATGGAGAACAATAGAAACTCCCCAGTCCAGGCCAAAAATTATGATGAAAAGGTGGTGGAGATGTCAGAAATGAACCACAAGGCCTAGGGGTTTTTCTAAAAGTGTAATGTCCTTAGATGGCCCCAGCAGGAGGTACTGGCTCTATCTGGCACTCTGAAAGGCTTCCCTTGGAGTTTGTGTGTGTATTTTTTATGTATGTGTGTGTCTACATGTGTGTGTATGTGTGTGAGTGTGTATATTTTAACTTAATCTCCTTTATTTTTGTAAATTTTTTTTTTATTAAAAAGTGCTTATGGAGTCCAAATTTTGGCTCCTTGTAAATTTGGATGAGTTAATCCCAAAGCTCACTTTTCTCATCTAAAAGTGGGGGCAATAAAAGTGCTATTTCACAACACTGTATAGAGTAAATGGATGTGCAGCACTTAGCACAGTGATTAAGTATGGAGTGATTGTCAATAGTTATTTGTTTCCTTATTTATTTACTTAGCTTCTTTTTTTCTTCTGTACTTGCTCACTTACTCACCTCAGTAAACTCGTTGTGCTCCAAGGTTTCAGATGTTGTGTTATGTGATGCTGCACAGACCCCAGCAGGTAGAAGGATTGGGTTGGAGTGATAGAATCAGGAGAGTGTGTGTGTGTGTGTGTGTGTGTGTGCGCGCGCGCGCGCACGCGTGTGTGCACCGGGGGGCTGGGCAAGTTGTCTGGAGGATATCTTATTTAAAATGTGGTATTTATTCAATGACATTTCCCTACCTGTATGAGGGTATATAAGGTGAGCACAGTGTGCTAGGGTGGTAAATTGTGGAAAGTATTAGTGTCCTTGTCCTGTTGCTGGTTGGTTTTGATCAAAGTCATGGATAGAGTGGTTTTTCCATTAAGCATCTAGCCAAAGAGGCATGGCTGACCACTTATTTGTAATAAACTGGTAGCTGAGAGATTTTAAGTTCTTTTGTGATTTTTATGTTATTGGTACTTTCCAAGTACTTATTTGCTTTTTTTTTTTTTTTT
>CAUYSK010103436.1:0-102044 GCA_963575035.1 Avahi laniger | reverse complement strand
GTCCCAGCTACTTGGGAGGCTGAGACAGTAGGATTGCCTGAGCCCAGGAGTTTGAGGTTGCTGTGAGCTAGGCTGACGCCACGGCACTCGCCCCAGGCAAGAGAGTGAGACTCTGTCTCAAAAAAAAAAAAAAAAAAGAATTCTAGAAGAAAATTTTGGAAGAACTCTTATAGACATCAGCCTAGGCAAAGAATTTATGACAAAGACCCCAAAAGCAATCACAGCAACAACAAAAATAGATAAATGGGACCTGACCAAATTAAAAAGCTTCTGAACAGCCAAGGAAACTATCTCAAGAATAAACAGACAATCTATAGAATGAAAGAAAATATTTGCATGCAGCACATCCAATAAAGGGCTGATAACTAGAATCTATAAAGAAGGAGCTGAGGTGAAAGAATCACTTCAGTCCAGCAGCTTGAGACCAGCTTAGGTGATACAGTGAGATTACATCTTTAAAAAGTCCTTTTATGAGAGCTTTGGTATCCAAGGCAAAGGTTGTAAAGCCCTGGTAAATCCCTATAAAAAGAAGGGTTATTTTAAGCAGACAGGCCCTAATTCAGGAGGCAAACTTTAAGACCCCTGGTCGTGGCTACAGATCAGGAAATGACCCAATTAACTTGGTCTCACTAACAAATCTAAAGTGACTACGTAGGCATCTCCAACTTCTTCCAGTCATGATCTGGGAGTGGTCACCTTTAAAGAGGTCTAGGGAGAGAGAACCATTTGTGGCCATGGAGACAAGCCTGCAGAATTTGGTACTCAATGAGGTCTCTGTAGCAGTTCTGTGACTCAGTTCCAGCCCTCTTAGCCACAGTCATTGGCCAATCCTGCCCACCTAAGAATCCACAGAGTAAGCTGGGGAAAACCCCTAACATACTCAGTGGGAGCCACATTCATCCACACACATAATATCAGGACCACCTTATGCTTGACCTAACCGCAAGTGCCTGCCCTACAGGTCAAAGTCATGAAGGCAGTTCAGTCTGCCCATGAATAAGACAGAATTCACAACTCCCCCAGCCCTTGGCAACAAGCCTACACTAAAAGCAGACCTCACTGCATACCCAACAGCAGACTTATGACTCAGCTAGAACCCCTTTTATCTGCAAACCCAGAAGAGATCCCATCAGCCTGGGTACCCAAGAAGGGAAGATCTTTACCTGCTGGAACTGGCTTATAAAAACTAGAAGAGGTATTTGCTCCTTCAAATGCACAGACATCAATGCAAGATTATATTATGCCCATTTTCAATGCTTCTATTTTAACATAGTAGTAAAAATCATAGGTAGAACTATTAGGCAAGAAAATGAAAAACGTCCAAACAGAAAAGAAGTAAAATTGTCACTTATAGTATATGACATGATTTTTTATAGAGAAAACCATAAATAGTACACCAAGGGGAGGAGGGAGGAGGGGACGGGTATATGTGTACACAAAGAGTGCAATGTGTACCACGCAATAGGATGGACATATTTGAAACCTGGACTGAGGGGGGGAGGGGGGGCAGGGGCAACATACGTAACCTAAACATCTGTACCCTCATATTATGTTGAAATTAAAAAAAAAAAAAAAAAAAGATGTCTTGGGCAGCAAGGAACTGTAGAAGAGGAAAAACTTTTCCACCATTTTCTTAGGTACTGCAGGTGGGATCTGTGACTTAAACTGACAAAAGACAGATTAACAGGAGAAGGGGCATACACATTTTATTTGAGGTAATCTTTACATGTACATAGAGGCCTTAGTAGAATAGAAGTGAAGAGGCACAGACAATACTAGACCCAGGGGCTTACATGCCATTTTGACAAAGGGTGATACATTGTAGAGACTGGACAAAGTAAAAAGCTTTGTGCTTCTGGGGGTAGTAAATTGTAAGACGGTAAATATGTGGGAGAAACCAATGGATGACAAGGGTTATTTACTAAGGTCTGTTCTTGCAGTCATCTCGGTCCCATCCCCATCCCCAGTGATAAAGGTTGTCCTTCCCTTTCTCATATGAGAGTAGGAGATGCCTTCAGAAATGGACATTTATGACCTGTTTTTAAATAGATGGAGAGGATAGAAAGCTTTTCCTGAGTCTTCTGTTTTCAATTGCCTTCAGCTCAAAATAATCCTTATGCTAAAGTGGCATAGTTTGGGGTGGCACTTTTTGATCCCCTTCAGAATGTAATATCTGTCTAAGAATAGCATAGCTACATTGATTGTTTCCTTACCAAGAGGTCTGGAAGTAAACCATCCCAAGGCTAGATTGGCACCTCACCATGCTCAGCAGAGTCCAGGCTCCCTCCAGCTCTCTGCTCCTCCATCCTTGGCATATTGGTGATGTCATGCTTCACTGAGATAAGACGGCTGCACCAGCTCCAAACATCACAACACAAGTCACCAGGAGAGGAGCAATAACATTAAACCATCCTCAGCTGATGTCTCCCTGGATTTCCTTGGTTAGGACATGCCATACCATGCCAGGCCAATAGCTGGCTAGGGGCCCCAGATGACTATGACCACCCCATCATGATTCCTCCCTCTGGAGGACCTCACTGCAGGCCTCCAAGTCTGGGTTTTGTTTTAGTTTTGCATTTTTATTTTATTTATTTATTTATTTTATTTCAACATATTATGGGGGTACAAATATTTAGGTTATGTATATTGCCTTTGCCCCACCCGAGTCAGAGCTTCAAGCGTGCCCATCCCCCAGATGTTGTACACCACACCCATTAGGTGTGAATACCCCCATCCTCTCCTCCCTCCTCCCATTTGCCCCGACGCCTGATGAATGTTACTACTATATGTGCACTTAAGTGTTGATCAGTTAGTACCAATTTGATGGTAAGTACACGTGGTGCTTGTTTTTCCATTCTTGAGATACTTCACTTAGTAGAATGGGCTCCAGCTCTACCCAGGATTAATACAAGAGGTGCTAGATCACCATCGTTTTTTATGGCTGAGTAGAACTCCATGGTATACATATACTACATTTTATTAATCCACTCATGTATTGACGGGCACTTGGATTGTTTCCACATCTTTGCAATTATGAATTGTAGTCCTATAAACATTCTAGTACAGATGTCTTTTTTATAGAATGTCTTGTTTTACTTTGGGTAAATGCCCAGTAATGGGATTGCTGGATCAAAGGTAGTTCTACTTGTAGCTCTTTGAGGTATCTCCATATTACTTTTCACAGAGGTTGTACTAGTTTGCAGTTCCACCAGCAGTGTATGAGTGTTCCTATCTCTCAGCATCCACACCAACACACCAACATTTATTGTTTTGGGACTTTTTCATAGAAGCCATTCTCTCTGGAGTTAAGTGATATCTCCTTGTGGTTTTGATTTGCATTTCCATGTTGATTAGAGACATTGAGCATTTTTTCATATGTCTGTCTTCTTTTGAAAAGTTTCTGTTCGTGTCCTTTGCCCACTTTTTAATGTGGTTGTTTGATTTTTTCTTGCTGATTTTCTTGAGTTCTATATAGATTCTAGTTATCAGCCCTTTATCGGATGCATAACATGTAAATATTTTCTCCGATTCTGTAGGTTGTCTGTTTGCTGCTGTGATAGTTTCCTTGGCTGTGCGGAAGATTGTTAATTTGATCAGGTCCCATTTATTTATTTTTTTTATTGCTGTGATTGCTTTGGGGTCTTCTTCATAAATTCTTTCCCTAGCACATCTGCGTTTTGCTAAGCAGGAAAGGGAAGACAGCTGTCTGGCAGACCATGTGCAGTGTCTGTTGCAGTAGAAGACTAGTATTTTCTTGCTCTCTGGAAGTTTAGGGTTATCAGCTCTCTGTGGTGTTTTCAGTGGAAGTAAACAACTTTAAGCCTCATTTCCTTGAATACAGACTTGGCTAGAAAATATAACTGAAATGATGGCATTTAATGAAAAATCTTGAAAGAATGGAAATATGCTAAAACATACTTTTCAAAGAACAGCCTTGAGCTAGACTTTAGCTATTTTTTAGATAGATAAGGAACAGTTCAGTAACAAACCTGTTAAATCTACACTTATTCTGTATCTTATCATCTAAATGTAAGCTTCTGGCTAAGTCTTTTTGCTGAGAAGTGTAAGGGCTTTCTTGTACTATGGATAGCCTTGCTTTAATAGTTCCCGAGACTGTTTTCTTGTAACCTCGAGAGTAGAGTATGTTTGTCACAAAATAGTTCAAGTTTTTACACTATTTGATGCAGACAAGGATAGACTGGGTTTATTCACATAAAGTTATAAACTATATATTTTTTAAAGTCTAACTTTGTCCACCAGTCTTGCTGATTCACTATGATTCATTTACTTAGCTCCAATTAACTTAGCACCTTTAAAATAACAATGTTAATTCTCTTAAAATTAGAAACATAGGTCAAGGCATAGACTTTTATGAATATGTATTTATATAAAAAATAACATCACTAACAGATTCACTTTAAGACACAATTCAGAAACTCGGTTTGTTATGATATTTGAAATTTTATAATGATGTGTTTTGGTAGGTGTCTTTTAAACATTTTCTGAGGCGTTCAATGGGCCTTTTGGATATGGAGATTCGTGTCCCTGGTTTTGGGAAATTTCGTATATTAATTTTTGAGGAGTGTGAAAGTTGAGTTTATTTAACCATTTATCCATTAATCATTCTAGAAGACCCAATATTTAACTAATATTTTAGTTAAGCTTTTAGATAGTTTAGTTAAACATTTTTCTGTTCTTTCTTTATATACCTCCAATTCATTAGATACTGTACTGCTTAAAATGAGTCTCTAATTTTCTTATATTTTCTCTTCTACTTTCCATCTTTCCATCCCTCTTACCCTGATATTTCCTTAACTTTATCTTCCACTGTACCTCCTGAGCTTTGCAGAAAAAAAATTTTTGGTTATTTCTAAGAAAGAACCTCCTCCCCTCCGTTTTTTGGTCTCTGTTGATTAGTCTCGCTCGTGCATGCGGGCTTTCCTATTTCTGATGATATCCCGTCACAGGTGGGTAGCAGGTAGAAAACTCTGCTGTTGTCTCTGCTGTGCTTGCTCGATTGTCCGGGCCCTCGGGACTGGCGATCCCTGCGCGTCCACGCAGCCGATTCTCCCCGCCCGAGTGGGCTTGGCAGGAAGCCAGTTCTTCCTGTCCCCACGTCGGCACCGGAGATCTTTTCTCCAAAGAAGGGTCCTTAGAGGGGTGGCACGGGCAGTGAGGAGCCGGCTGTCAGACTCCGGAAGCGAGTGTGCCGCGTGGCGACGCCCCCCTGCAGCCCGCCAGGCACTCCGCGCCGCCCCCAGGGCTCCGCAGGGCGTCTGGCCCCGCCGACTGCGCCAGGCCCGGACTCCGAGCGCCCTGGCAGGTCTGTCCAGGGTGCGGACCAACCGCAGAGGTGACACGGCCGGCAGGGGGCCCCGGGCCCGGCTCCCAGGCCCAGGCCCTGCGCGAAGCGCCAGCGTCCTGCCGGGCTCGGTCAGCGCGGAGGTCGCCTCCGCACACTTCGCGGCGCCTGGTCCCCGCGCCGGGAGCGGCCCTCGTGGGGCAGGAGCTGGGACAATGGCCGGCTTTCTGCTCACCACGCGGCCACGCCAAGGGCCCCCGCGCGGTTGCGCCCCGTTGCCCGAGGCGGGAGCCGGCTCACGGTGGCGCTCCCTGCAGGGACTCGGGTCTCCTTTCCCTTCGGCTCCACGGAAACTGCCTGCGCTTCAGTCCTGGTCGCGGGGTCTGCTTCTGCCCATCTCCAGCCGAGACTCGAACAGTCCCAGAGACCCAGCGGGTGCCCGGCGGGTGGCGGCCTGGGCGTCGGCGGCACCCTTTCCTGGGCCCTCCCGTCGGCCTACGCTCCGGCCCCAGTGTCGCCTCTGCTGTCCTTCAATGGCGAGCGCGACCCCTTGAAGCAGGGTGCATTGTCTCATTTCACAGATGAGGAAGCTGAGGCTCGAAAAGTTGCCTGAGGCCACGCGGCTGAGAAACTGCGAGGCCGTTACCGAAGTTGGATCCCCCAGACTCCGACCCCTGTGTTCTCGGCAGTGAAGAGTGGGCTCCGCCTGGAAAGAAATCAGACAAAAAGCCATTCGGAAATACCCCCGGAACATTGGTCAACAGAGAGAAGTTCTCAAGACTATAAACACCTATTCTCTAACTTTGTTGTCGATAAGAGTCATTTTTGATACACAAAAGAAAAAAAGCAAACACTGTAATTTGAAGGAAAACTCTTACATTTAAAAGCAGAAGGTGGGTAGGACAGGGAATCTTACAGTTGAACGGAACAAAGGAAGCCACACTGGGTTAGAAGTCAAGGGAGATTCGAGGGCGCTTTTGGAAATTACGGTTTTTGTAGGATTTTATCTTCCAGGGCTATCTTCAGCCCGTTTTGGATTGCTGCGTGGTAAACAACAGAGAAGTCTCTACAGTGAACGGCGTCACAGCTGAGTCTGGCTTGTATCCTGGCTATGGGGTCAGAGGCAAGTTAATTGGTTTCTCTGTCTCTGTTTTCTCACCTATAAGTGGATTTTGTGGGGTTTAAATGAGCTGCAATTCATTAGAGAGCTTTGAGACATCATGCTGCAGATACAGATATTCTACACCCTTGGGTAATTTTAAGGTAAGTCTTGGGGACACGAGTGAGGGGGTCCAACTGGGTGACGCTAACGTGCACACGTAAATGAGAATCTGACTCCTGATCTAAAGAGCTGGCACACATTTCTTCTTAGTGCAGAATCTCTTCCCAAAATATTTTCTTACAAAGCCCTTTGCAAATACGAAGGCTCCTCAAAATATCCCATTCATCTGTTTGAAACGTAAATGCACTTGGAGTTTTATTTCTGTAAAATTGACAAACGACTGAGTGATATCATTTCTGAAAGAATACAAAAGAAGGAAAACAATCCACTCATGGACTGACAGGCACTTGGGTTGTTTCCACAACCTGCAACAGTGAATTGTGCTGCCATAAACATTCGGGTGCAGATGTCTTTATAGTAGAATGTTTTGTGAGTCCTGGTAGTCTTACAGAGGATTGACGCTAACTCACCGGGAACAGAAAAATGAGACCTTTTTTTTTTGTTGTTGTTCTCTTGACTTTTCTCCTCGCTTCCTCCCATCCCAGGCAGTAGTTATTGCTGGGGAGATATTACTGTCTAAGGAAGAAACTGTCTAAGCTCTCCCCCAGTCAGACTTCAGACTCTTACCATAAACAAGCTCTGGCTAAGGAAAGGCAGAAGCTTTAAGCTTAATGAAAATCCAAAATTGCTTTAATATTACACTGGACCAGACATATTACCTAACAAAGATTCTTTTGTGATGAAAAGTTAATGCAGGACTTTTCATTATCTAAATTATGAAACTCACTCTAAATGTCGTTTAAGGGTAGAAGAAAATTATTACCCTTAGTGAAAGTTTAAAGGGAGAGTCAGTGAGAAAAAGTTGCTTTATGATGACATCCTCTGAGATTTCCTTTTTGAACAGAATGGCTACCAGTCCCTTCTGTTGTTAGGATGAGAAGTATAGACCTTATTTAGCAGATTGTACTTACCTTTCTAAGACATCATTAAGATTGTTTTGTCACAATGATATATTTTCAGAAGTTATTTGCCGCATTTAAAAAAATAGTGAATTTAATCATTTCAGCCAACCCTTCTCACCTCTGCTCTGATATTTCATTATTGACCAATCATATTTAATGGATTTTTTAAAAACTCCTTATAGTAAAGCAATTCGGAAAGTGTTATCTGTAACTAGTAATTAGATGATTCAATATTTACTTGTATTAGCAATTTATAATAGAGTGCTTGAATTTTAGCCTTTGTTGGTTGATGACATCACATCTAGGCCAGTGAGGTTTCTATGGTAACACAGCTGGATTTCTGGAGAGACCAAATTATTCATAAGTAATTAAGATACTGTTTTTTTTTCCACCCTTAAAAATGATCTGCCACAATGTTAGGAATCTACACTATATGCCTGGGCCCTAAGGAACAATTTTAATATACATCAGAATGATAAACTATGATCTTCATCATATTTAAAATGCTGAAGTTCACTTTCCTATGATTGGGCATGGGTTATAATGGGTAGTTATTGAAAGAATATCAGAATGTACATGTGACATACAAAGATTGCAGATGTAAGCCTAGAATTGCAGCAGATTACATTATGATTTCTTTTAATGTAGTTCATAAAAAGTGGGTGTGTGGCAGAAAGAGGGTGTTTCACTGATGTTGAAGAAGTTGGTGAAGAAGCAATGGAAATGCTTTGCTTTTGCAACTACAAGAATTATTACTATGCAAGTATATCCTAGTGATATTCCTGACCAAAAAAAAATGGCATTTTTAAAGGCTACTTGTACAGATGAATTTTTATTGTTTCCTTTGGTCATGAAATAGTTCCTTCTTATTGGCATAAAATCCTTTGTTCATTGTCTCTAAAACACATGATTTGAGGCTAACAAAATCAAGTTAGAGCCTGCAGACAAAAAGTTTTTAAGTCACAAATCAACCGTACCTCACTCTAATGCCAAGGATGATGTGCAAGAAATATCATGACTTTTTCCTGGGTGCCTTTCCCCAAGGAGCAAAGGATCTGTGGAGGCCAAGGACATAAATCAAGGACATAAAATATGGCCTTCGTTCTGAAAATTGGAAGTTTTTCATGTGGATCATTCTCTTTTCAAGCTCTTAAAAATTATTTAGATAAGACTGGGGCAGGGTGTGTGTGCAAAGGTGCAGGGAGCCCATTGCTTAAGGAGGGTGCTTGTTCTTGGACAATTGAATAGTATCAGTGATCTGCAGCTGCTCACAGCTAGCTCTACTCTGGCCAAATGATAAGGGATACAAAGTGTTCCTGGGGTTCTACATTGCTGGGTAGAAATAAAGTGTTTCTTCTAGTCTTTTCCATGTTCCCATTTTGTTCTAGATTCAAATATGTGTAGCTTCCCCATCTAAACTTCTCTTACCTTATGTGCCTGCAGCACCTTCAATGACTTCACTGGTTCACTCATCTGAAGGCCCTAATTTAATGTTACTCTTCAGAGGAATTTACCCAGACATCTCTAGTCATGTCATTCTGACTTATAAGCCCATTTCCTTTCTGGGATGGCTAATTTTATGTGTCAACTTGACTGCACCATAGGATGCTCAGATATTTGGTTAAATATTATTTTAGGAGTGAGTCTGTGAGGGTGTTTCTGGATGAAACTAACATTTAAATCAGTAGACTGAGTAAAACAGACTGCCCTCCCCAGTGTGGGTCGACCTCATCCAATCCATTGAGGGCCAGAATGGAGCAAAAACATTGAGTAAGAAACAAAATTCATTCTCTCTCTGTCTCTGTCTCTCTGTCTCTGTCTCTGTCTCTGTCTCTCTGTCTCTCTCTCTCCCCTGTCCCTTCTCCTGTCTGAGTTGGGACATCAGTTTTCTGCCTTTGGACTCAGACTCAGAGTGGAACTTACACCATTGGCTCTCCTGGTTCTTAGGCCCTCGGACTCAGACTGGAATTGTACCATTGGCGCTCCGAGGTATCCAGCTGCAGATCTTGGGACTTCTCAGCCTCCATAACCACGTGAGCCAATTTCACACACACACACACACACACACACACACACACACACACACACACATCTCCTATTTGTTCTGTTTCTCT
Organism: Avahi laniger; assembly: GCA_963575035.1. Lineage (NCBI taxonomy): Eukaryota > Metazoa > Chordata > Mammalia > Primates > Indriidae > Avahi > Avahi laniger. The sequence continues at coordinate 92,444 of CAUYSK010103436.1, read as the reverse complement.
AGAGAACCTAAACTGATACATTTTCCATGTATGTCTTTCTTATAATGCCTGTTTCCATCTACAGTGGGTGAGGATGTTGGAGGATTTGATTTTTAAAATAACATTAATTCTCCTTAAACATATCAGAACATACAAATAAAAATATGTATTGTCCCTCAAAGATATCAACTGAAGAGTCTTTGCAATTGTACATAATGCTTAAAGTACCTTTGCACTCTGCCATGGGAATTAGAGTTAGAAACAGAGATTAACCACAGGTACTTTACTGGTCATGTCTCCAGCTACCACCCAAATGTTACTACCTACTTTGCACACCTGAATTATTCTCTAGAGTAGGGTTCAGCACCCTAGAACTTGTGGGCCAAATCATGCCCAGAGCCTGTTTTTGTATGGTCTACGATCTAAGAACCATTTTTAAATGGTTGAAAAAATAATAAAAAGAAAAGTATTTTGTGGAACATGAAAATTATATGAAATATCAATTTCAATGTTTGTATATAAGATTTTATTGGAACACAATCTCACTCATTTGTTTACATATGATCTATGGCTGTGTTCATACTACAACAACAGAGTTTACTAGTTTAATGAAGTTCATAAAACATGTGGCAGAAAGAGGGTGTTTCACTGTTGTTGCAAAGACCATATGGCCCGCAAAGACTAAATTATTTAATATCTGGTTTTTTACAGAAAAAGTTTTTTGATCTCTGATCTAAGTCTATACTAGATATTTAGTGGCTTTGGGCTGTTTCCACATATTTATTCCTTCTCAAGTGGAACTCAGAGGGAACAGGCTTAAATGGCATCAGCGACTCCCTGTTGTTTTTATGATACAACACAGACTCTTACCTGGTTTCAGTAGCTTTCATGATGAGAAGAGCCCCTTCTTACCTCCCTGTGGTCATCTCTTACCTCTCCCTACTATATGTTTCTTGTCACCCACACCACGCACATGCTATTCCTTCTGCCTATAACACTCTGCACCTCATCCCAGCTCTGGCTTGCCTGGCCATGCATTTCTCATACTTCAGGTAGCATCTTAGATGTCATTCGACCCAGGGATTTTCTCTAACACCTCAAGTCTCTGCTAGATGCCCCACCTATATGCACTCTCAAACCTTGTCCATCTTTTTACTGTAATTTGATGAGGGCAGGGGCAGTGCCTTTCTTTCCACCACTATTCCCAGCATATGGCACATGGGAGGAATTCAGTCTATATATGGAAAGAAGGAAAGAAGAATAGGAAGGAGAAATGATAAGAGGAAGGAAAAAGAGGTCACCCTATCCCTATATTTGCATTATGGTGCATTTCTGTCAATGCTTGTTAAAATGGAGATACTAAAAAGAATGTTCAGCAGTTTCTGAATTGCTTCTAAAATAATTTAATCTATAGATTATGAAATATAGAAACAGAATAAACCATGTTGTTAAATTCTAACAAAATATTGGGACATATGTGCAGAGAAAGTCACACTCACTAACATAGGTAGACTTTTCAGGCTAACATTTTTGCAAAAAAAATATTAAAAATAGCATACTCTGACAATCTTTCTGATAGCACATTGAAATTCATCAATGTGAAAAAATCATTAAAAATAAAGTCACTTTTAGCATTGGATCTGATATTACACATTTAGTTAATCATACATTTCATTTCAGGTGAGGGAATTCAAAATCAAATTGAATAATTTAATGAAGTAACTATCTGTGTCTATGTTGCTTTCTATGCTTAATATAGCTATTAGAATTTTATTATTTTCTGACCAATAGATCATATTATTTAAATATACCCAAAAATTTAAATGTAGTATCCATTATATGAGGATACTTTTAAGACACACAGATATGGAAATACACACACACACACACACACACACGTAATTCTACATATCTATGGCATCTCTTCTTTCCTACCTTCACGAAACCTTCTTTGCACACAATAATCCACTTATACACTCCCATATGTGTACGCAAACATGTGCACATGTATACATACACAAAACAACAACAGTAGACTTCATTTTAATTGAAGTATTTGTAAACAATGTAGAATTTACTGAAGTTTTAGCAAGGGAGATGGAGAGGTCTTATAAACTCTTGGTTTTATTCTTCTCCAAAGAAAATCTCTACCCTATCCTTGCTCAGGCTGGTCTCTTATTTTATTTTATTTTATTTGTATTTTGTGTGTGTATGTTCCAACAGACTTTATTTGTGGACATTGAAATTTGAATTTCATATAATTTTCATGCATCAAGAAATATTATTCCTCTTAAAATTTTGTTTTCAACCATTAAAAAAAGTTTACAGTAATTCTTAGCTTGTGGCCAGCTGGATTTACCTGTGTGTCATAGTTTGTAACTGCTGCTCATGGAGTACTGTAAATCCTATTGTTCCCCTTTCTGCCCTAGATGGAGTACAAGTTGCAATTTTTATTGTGTTTTTGCTTTTATTTGTCTCACACTTACCCTACTTCATTAATTTACTTGGCCTATGTTGGTATTTGATTTTGATCTTTATGTAGGGTGACTAGGTGTCTCCGATTGGCCTGGACTGGAAGATTTTCAGCACTAAAACCAGGAAAGTCTTAGTTAACCAGGATAAGGGGTCACCCTATCCCTATATTTGCATTATGGTGCATTTCTGTCAATGCTTTGCTGTTGAAAAAACATTGTCATTTTAATTAACTAATTTAATAATCTTTCAGCTCTTTCCTCCTCAGGGCTTTGTTTGTTGTCTCAGCAATGAACTCCAATTAGTGTTATACTTTAATATGCTTACCTCCCTCACCTCAAAAGTTGATGGACCTTGTTTTGTTCATTATTATAGTCAGAGAACTTTGCATAGTGCCTGGCACAAATTTGATTTCCATTAAGTGGTAGTTAAGTGACTGATCAACTTAATTCTCTCTTCATGCTTTGAGGTAATTAATATCATTACAGGTGAAATTTTGTCAGAATTTTGACTGAATCCAAATTTTGATTTGTTTTTTGAAGTTTGGATTCTGTCAAGGGGCCACAGCTGGGGATCTGGAGTGCCACACGTGGCCTTGAGGCTGCAGGTTCCCCACCTCTGCATGAAGACAAAATGATGATCCAGGCTTCCTGAAGAGAGAGCTGCCTCTCTTCTGTGTGCTGGTGACACCCCCTCTGGGCCATGACAACACCCCAGCCAGAGATCAGAAGCTCTTTTATACTCTTCCCCAACTCTGCTGAAATTCAATTGCCCGCTTGGGCAAATGAATCCAGTCCCTCTGCTGTGTCCTTCACTTAAAACAGCTTGAATCTGCTCCATAGAGTGTCTAGAACATGTTAAGTTCTCAAAATATTAATATGATTAGTCTATATCTCCATTGCCAGACCCCTGAGTTTTCTTCTCCCTGAGGGTACCAAACATTTATTGGATCAGGTATAATACAGTTGCTGTATATTCATAATCTCTAATTTTTACAAATATTCAAATCAGTAGCTACAACCATCCCTATGTTATAAATGAGCTGACCACAAACTGAGAAACATGACCAAGAACTAATATATGGCAGAGCCTGGACTTAAACAATCCATGGCTGATTTCAAAGTCCCAAGGTTTTTCCTTACATTGCAAATTTTATTTTATTTTTTTAATGGCTGGTCACTATCCATTAATTGATTCCATAACCAGCCAAATGGGATGTGTCCTACAGTTTGAAAACCACCACTCTGGGCTGTCCCACGGACTGACCATTCTAACTCCTGTTTCATTCATTCTTCATTTTTCAGAACTGCTGTCTGCCTTACATGGAACACAGGCATAAATTCTACCAGAGATGCCAAAGTCTTGTTCCCACCCCCTGGTGGCTTTATCAAAGCCTCTTCTCAACAGGCTTACCACGGCTTTCTCACACCAGCTGCTGGGAAGATAACATATTCTCTTTATCCTCACACATTTAAAATATTCCCATGGGCAGAAACTTAGTTAATAAAATGCTTTCTACTTAAAAAAAAATTACTTCAAATCCATCCACCCAGATACTGATTTGAATGCTATTTCTTAAGGCAGATGTATTTGATCATATCATTTCAAACTCTAAATGAGAAATGAGTGCAAAGAAAATCTAGAGCTTTTAAAAATAACCAGGGCTTGAGCAATCAAGGGATTTAGAGAAAAAGAAATCACAAAATCATTTCTAAAACATAACATAATTTGGCTCTGTGAAGATGGAGAAATCGAGCAAACCCTGGGTAGGTGATTTCAAATCTTTCCACTAAAGAAATAAGAGAATAGATTTAAATGTGATGCAGTGTGATATTGCCTTATAGTATCATTTCTAGAAGGATATATTACAAACCATGTTTGTGATAGGAAGCACACCTTCTTTTCTCAGTTTCACTTGTATTTAAACATTAAATTTACCTACTGAGCCTCCAGGAATTGATATGCAATGTCACAGCAAAAGGCATATGAAATTGTGGATATATTCAGAGAAACTAACATTTTATGGTTGGTATATTTTACTACCCATATAATTAAAGCAGGATACGGATCCCTTCAGGTTCATCTTTCTTATTTTTTCATATGTTTTATTCAGCAAGAAACTAATTTATTTATGCCTGTTCTTTTGATACTAACCGACTTTGTCAGAATCTTGCAAGCACATCACTGATTTATACATCATTTATTATTTTGCAAAGTTTCCTCAATAAAGATTCAATACTCATGAATCAATGTCATGGCACTTGTTTCAGATAACACCTTCATTCCCAAGATTCTAAAAGTGGTATTTTGTATTTGTAAATGACTTTCTGCTCCAAAAATATTTTCACACAAACAAAAAAGAGTTCATATCTATAATTTCCTAGGCAATTCATCCAGGGCATTGGAAGGGATATGAAAGAAGGGCATGAAGTGAATCTTATTCTCAAGATCTCACAATCTCACCAAAACTAAACTCCAGTCATCAAGGCCAGAAAATGATGCTAAGGTTTTCATGATCCTTGTGTCTATTCTTCTCACCATCACAGTAAGAAATGGTTTAGTTTTGGTGGGTAAGAGATCAGGTTCTCATGTGATTTCCCTCCACACACAGGCTGGGAGACTGACAAATTATTAACCTCTCTAAGCCTGCTAATTTTCCCATCCCTAAAATGGAGATGATAATGATACCTGACTAGCAGGGTTATTATGATGATTAACAAGATACATTGCAAAGAAATAAGATGCAGAACAAAATACTTGGCAAAATGTATGTGATAAAAGAATTTTGCTACTATTGCAATAATAGCATATCTACCTTACAAAATCTATTATTCCTTCAAAATTAAGCTAAAGCCACCTTCTCTGGGAAGCTTTCACCTTGCAAATATTCTTCTATTCCTGATGCTCCCCAGTTTTACTTACATCTACTAGTCCTTTCATTTTGTGTTGTAATTAAGAATGTGTCTATCCCTTCGTATAGATAAGCTCCTTTTGCATGTTCTTGTTGAAAGCGCACAAGGTAGAGTCCATGTCTTAGTAAATGTTGCCTTTTAGCCCCTAGCACAGTGCTTACCACACAGTAGGCACCTATATTCCTCTCCTGATTGGATAAATGAATGTTGGCATAATTGTCTCTCACTCTAAACATTATGAGAGCACAATAATATTAAAGACCTTTCATGACAGGATATGTCAATATCTAGCTGCTCAGATGCATCTCTTAAAATATTATTAATTGGGCACTGTATTGTACCTGTGCTAATGTCTATAAATCATGACTTTATCTGTAAGCAGAACAATGTGATCGGTTGAGAAGGAAGTGAATAAAGTCAGCGTACCAGCCAAACCTGCTGCTCTCTGGGAGATCAATTCGGCAATGAACACGCTACAATTTAGCAGCCACACTGCAGAGATTTTCAACAAGAACACACACAAAGGTTAACTTATTCTAGTAGGTATTCTGTGTGTCACAATGAATGAGAGATTTTGATTACTTTGCTTGCTCTTATCTTACTTTACTTGCCTATGGTTCATTTGCACTCTTTAACTGTAAGAATCCATATCACTAGGTAATTTCACATGCTTTTCTCCTCAACTGAAGTATAAACCCACACAAAGCTCCTCCAGTCTTATTTATTTATTTTTTTTGTAACTAGTACCTAGCACAGATCTGACATATAAGAATAAATCCTCAATAAATAATTGTTGTTCAGAACATTTAGACTTTGCCTGTACCAATGCTATAGGATCCGGAAAGATGTCTTAGAAACTAAAACTAAGTAGGCTGCTTGACTGGGCACCACGTTGCTCAGACAACAGGTGGCCTCCGGTGGGTGGTGCTTAGTTGGAAAATGTTTCTTAAAAGATTGTGCTGCCAGTGAAATGTTCTCAACAACGTATTGAGTGAGAACCTGACCTAAGTATCGAGGCAGCTCGTGATAGTACACGGTGACTCTGCTGTGAACGTTTTTCAGTTTGGAGAAACACATCTTTCCCATGCTAAATGCTGCTCCTGAAGTCACAATCTTCCTTAGTTCCAGTTTCTGTTACACTGTTAAATTGTCTAGGCAGCTTTAATAAACTTCTCTAAGAGAACTAGTTAGCTGAAGAATATATTCCCACTAGAGGCCAAGGAAGATTGAACTTCAGGTCCAGCTGCTGACATGGCAACAAAAGTAAGAATTCACCGCTCAAAAGATGATAACAATGTAGACCCAAGGATTTTAAATGGCATTTTTGAAACTGCAGTTTTTTATACTATTCTCAAAATAGCAGCCTATAATGCTTTAGTGGCTTTCTGCCACTAAATTATCCACTCTAGGGTTATAAACAACTGGATAGGTTTATTGAAAATCAATTTAAAATAAAAGAAAAAAAGCATTAAAATTCTAAGTGATGGTTGATATATTCCTGATTTTCAGTCTCTAGTGTTGGTAATGTTTACCTAAAAAGAGAAAAAAAATTAAAGCACCATGGTGTTAGCACATTTTTCGTATGGACAAATCTAATATATACTAGAATCAGATTTACAAAATAGTATTGAAATAATTTTTCATAATATACAGTACCTTTAGGAGAAGGTGGCTTTTTGATTTTGTTGTGAAATTTTAAATGAGAAAATACACATTTTAAGAATATCAGTAATATTATTTAAAATTATTTAAAAGAAAGTCACTGCTTATAGGAAGAATATTCTAATAAAACCTCAGAAAAAGCAGGATGATTCTACATCATTCACATATGTTTGTTGCTTCTTAGAAGGACAAGTTTTGGAGAAAGACAATTATAGATTTGTACCTTAGGAAGTATGATGGAGAAAAGCAATTAAGAAAGGGGGACAGAAAGTGGTTCAGAAACAAGAGACAAGATCCAGAGAGAGAAGATACATAAAAGGAGAAATATTGAAACACATGGAAAAACAAATAAATACATGTTTGTCATTAAAGAAAGAGAATAAATTAGAAGACTATGAGATTTCTTTGTACTTTTAAAATTAAATTGGAATTATTAACATCATGTTTAGGAAGATCTTATTATATTGGCTTTCTGGAAAAACAGACAACTATTTAAAGGCAAAAAGTGGTGGTTTGAGTGAACAATATAGAAAACAATAACAAACATGGAATGATGAACTTGGCGTATCACAGTCAGACCATGGAAAAGTCAAATAGGAGCACCATAATAAAATAGGTCTATTTTAGCCCAAATATATATAAGGTAGATTTCTGGGTTGACAGAGTCAGACTATCCTTTCAAAGCAAGGTAGATCACCAGCTCCCACCATAGTGTGTTCCCATCCTGAGTTCCTCTAACTATCTCCCACAAACTCTGTGTTAAAGACCAATCAATCCTGTCGTTCCTGAGAATACCATGCTCTTTGTTGCCTCTCTCATGCCTTTGTTCATGCTCGGCTCTCAGACTGCCAATGCCTTCCTGTATCCCACCTGCTTCTCTCTCTGGTGGAGTCCTATCTATTTTTCAAAAGCAAAATCTAATTTTATCCTCTATGTGAAGACTTCCTCTATATATGCCCAAAAGAAGTAGTTATTCCTTTATTCTCCTATAGCACTTGGAGATGACTCAGTTAAATTATTTATCTCACTGTATTACAATTATGTTTCCTTATTCTGTCCCCACCCCCTACTTAACTGTGAGTTCTCTGAGGATAATGACCACATCTTTGTCTCTGAGTTCAACCCATGACTGTTTTAAGCAAAAGAAAGAATCGAATAGGGTTTGACTATATCAAATTCCAGAAATACCAAAATATGCAGCTCTTGGTGAATGCCTAAAAATAACGCCATGCATGTAATATGAGTGTGTGATGTGTGCACCTGGATGTGAGCCAATGTCCAGCTAGAGTCTCCTGCCTGCCTGGGTACATCTGCCCTGACCTGAGCACAAGAAGCCTTCCTGGATTTCTTCCTGGAGTCTTCACAGTCAGTCTGGTCTGAGGCTTACTCCTTGCAAACTCTAGGATACCTCAGCTGCTCAGCCCACCATGCCGTGGTTGTTTCTGGGCAGCCCCAATGCTCCCCAGCTCAAAGAGTGCCCACACAACACTCTGAACCTTATGATCACCTTGAAGTGATTCTCCACTGAAACCACACATTTAGATGCCCCATGCCATGACCACAATTGCCTATCTTTTCTACTCTCCTTCTCAGTTATTTCCAGGATATTAATTCTCCCACTGCATCAAGATGGTCCCCTCCTTTTTGCTTGCATTTGCTCCTGGTCCATTTCTTCATTTCTTTCTTTATCCAAATTAGTTTTTTCAACCCTCTAGTGCCCCAGTGTCTTTCAGAAGCACTCACATGGCAAACCCCAACTCTAGAAAATTTCGACTAGTCACTATCTTAAAATCCATATCCATAGTTGGTGGCAGTTTCCAATATTTTCGGGATTGGTTTCCAAAATTTGACACTCTTTCCCACGTACTCCTTGAAATGGCACCTCCCTGTGGCTGCTGGGACATTACTCTTCCTTTCTTCCTATTTCTGCCCAACTCAGACTTGCCTCCTGGGCTCTGGATCTGTGCTGTGTATCCCACTTCTCTCTGGCCGAAACCACTAAGGCTGTGGTTCCCAGCCCCTGGGCTGCACACAAGTACCAGTCTGTGGGCTGTTAGGAACCGGGCTGCACAGCAGGAGGTGAGCAGTGAGTAGGTGAGCAAAGTTTCCTCTATATTTACAGCCACTCCCCATTGTTCACATCACTGCCTGAGCTCCCCCTCATGTCAGATCAGTGGCAGCTTTAGAGTCTCACAGGAGTGGAAATCCTACTGTAAACTGTGCATGTGAGGGAACTGTGTTGCCCTCTCCTTATGAGAATCTAATGCCTGATGATCTGATGTGGAGCTGAGGCTGTGATTCTAGTGCTGGGGAACAGCTGCAAATACAGATTATCATTAACAGAGAAGTTTGACCACACAATAAATGTAATGCACTTGAATCATCCCAAAACCATCCCCACCCCCCTGGCCCACGGAAAAATTGTCTTCCATGAAACCAGTCCCTGGTGCCAAAATGATTGGTAATTGCTGCACTGGGATGTCTCACAATCACTTCAAATCCAAGTGCACAAAACTCAATCTATCATCGCCCACCATGAAGGTCCTCCTACTTCTCCTAGAATCTCTACTTCAGGAAACAGCACTACCATCCACTAGCTGATATTCTGCATTCCTCCCTCTTCTTCAGCTCCCACATCCATTTAATGGTCTGGTCCCACAGAATCATCAATGTCCTCAAATCCACCACTTCTCTCCGTAACCATTTCCACTACCCTAGAGTAGATACTCATCATATCCTCCCTGAATCATTGCTATATCTCCACATGATCTTACTTTTCATAGTTTATTTTAAAGTACACATTTTCCAATTTATGTCTCAAGGCTGCCACCTCCTTAAGCAAGCCTTCTCTGACAACCCTACTTAAGGTAGGCACGTGCTGTTGTTCTCTATCAGAGCAATCCTTTGATTTTCTTCATGACACCTAGCATAATATATAATTATTTTATGTATTAATTTATTGTTTCTCTCTCTCTTCCTCTCTCTCACCAGACCCATTATGGCTTAGAACATGCCAGTCTTATTCAGTACTATCTCCTTTGCATATAGCAAGAAATATTATACATAGCAGTTGTGATGGTTAATTTTAGGTGCCAATTTAACTGGATTAAGAGAGACATAGAGTGAGGATATTTCCAGAAGATATTAGCATATGAGTCTGAGTGAACTGAGTGGGGAAGATCCACCCTCAGTGTGGACAGGCACCATCCAATCAGCTGGGAACACAGATAGGAAAAAAAAAATAGAGAAAATGTGAATTAGTCTCCCTCTCTTTGGGAGCTGGAAGACACTCTTCTCCTGCCTCTGACATCAGAACTCCAGGCTCTCCTGCCTTTGGACTTCAGGATTTACACCAGCAACCCCTTAGGCTTTTAGTCTTGGACTGAGAGTTATACCATTGTCTTCCCTGCTTCTGAGGCCTTCAGACTAGACCGAGCCATACTAACAGCACCCCAGGGTCCCCAGATTGCAGACAACTTATCACAGGACTTCTTAGCCTCCATAACCACGTGAACCAATTCCCCTAATAAATTCCCTCTCATTTGTCTGTCTATCTGTGTATCCTATTGATTCTGTCTTTCTGGGAAACTCTGATTTATACAGCAGTTAGTCAACAAATATATATTGAATGAATGAAAGAATACATCAATAAATCAATGCCTACCATATTCAAAGCACTGAGCTAGTCAGTAGGAATGTGTACCGTGATGTATAAAATAGAAACACCCTCTACCTTCTCTAAATTTACAGGATCCCCTTCTTCAATCTGTTGTCTATATACATTCAGAAAGAATTTTCTAAAATGTACATCTGCCCTCCTCCTTTCTCTTCTCAACTCTCTGCAGGCTTTTGATTTTCTGTAGGTAAAGGTCTAACACCTAGCCTTTACTTGCCTTCTCAGTCTCAATCTCCAGACACTCCAATGCTATCATCTTGAATTCTGTGCTTCAACTTGATAAAAATTATCTCAGAAGCTATAGTTCTCTCTCGCCTCTTGGCCTCCATGCATGTGTTTTCTATCTTCCTGCTCTTTCCACTCCCACCTGCCTTAAACCAGGTGAACATCAAATAGCTATTAGTTCCTTCAGCAAAAATTTCCAGAAGCAACCTCCTAGTTTCTCTGCCATATTCTCTTATAGAATCTTCTGCTTCCCTTATTACAGGACCAATTACCCTGAATTGAATGCACAATTAAGCTCTGAAAAGCCTTCACCTTTGTGGTTTTGTACCATAGCATCTTGTATCAAATGTAGCATATAGTATATAGCAGAAACTCAGTAAATGTTAGCTTATGAGAAACAATTAGAAATAATTCTCCTATTGGGAATAAGAGAGTAAGTTAATAAATGAGTACATGAAGGAAGAGATATTAGTTAGGCATATGTATACTTCATAAGCTAGCTAAAAATTCGAGTTGTAGTTGCCTTAGGGAAGAAATCTCCAAATACGGGTTTGTATACCTAAAGAGTACAGTTTTTGATCTTTGAACTGGGTTTTGAAGGGCTAGCTTGGAAACTTAACCACCATATATTCAACATTATTTTATATATATATATATATATATATATATATAAATCCTATTCCTTCTTTACTATAGCAGCAAATAATTATTTTAATGAAAGAACAGTTTTCTCTATTAGGACTAGAAAGAAGATGGAGAGGGGAAAGAAGAAGATAAATCCATGCCCTACAATCACAGCTATGTGTTGGTATGAATAGGCCTGAAGCATTAATATCTGGTTTAGGTAATTCAGGCATTGTCTGCAACTGAAAAACCCACCCAGGTCACCCACTGATTTATATACGTGAAGCTACACCGTGAATTAGAAGGCAATTCTGAAGCATCCTCAAAATCATATCTTTTTGGAAATGCACAGATAAGCCCTCTTTCAATCAAGCAGTTGATTAGTGTTAATTCTTTGCTATCCACTTGGGTCTGTTGCATGTTGACAGATTGTGACGGTCTTTGGATGTGGCAACTTAATGAGGCTATAGACTCCAGTTATTCAATCAAACCCCAATCTAGGTGTTTCTGTGAAGGTATTTTGTTGTTATAACTCCATAATCAGTTGACTTCAAGTAAGGAAATTAACCTAGATAATTGAGTGGACAAAGGTCTTAAAGCAGAGCTGAGGCTTCCCTGATGAAGAAGAAATTTCACCTGTGGACAACAGCTTATGCTCATTGCAGCCTGCCCTTCCTGAAGGCTACGTGTGGGTTCTGGACTCACCTAGCCAGCCCTGACAACTGTGTAAGCAATCAATGTCTTCATATGTATATTTCCTAACGGTCCTGTTTCTCTGGTTGAGCCCTGACTGATACACATATTGTTGATCCTCTAGGTTAGCCTGGTTCTCAAGAGCCAGGCTAGTCAGTGGAATATAAAAATGAAATTTAAAAAAAAAGAACTGTATAATTAATATTTAGGAGAAAAAATTAAAAATAAATACTGCTGCTCATTAGCTTATTGCTGTTTATTATCTGAACTATTAGTTCGTAGAAAGTTAAGTACAGTTATGAGTTTTTAGAAAGTACAATTTGAGATGTTTGGTAAAAGTTTGTGAATGCTTTTATCAAATAAAATCTTAATAAATTCTGTTCTAGCCACTTGATACATTATTCAGCAATTAAACTGAACCCTGAATGGATGTTGTATAATAAAACAGTCTTCTTATAATCAGATTTATTTTATTTGATTATTTTTTAACCTGATTAAATGATAATGGACACTCCCATCTAAGAGACCCAGGGAAAATTTCATTTATTAAAAAATTTCATTTTTTTATCTTAAAATACAAATTGCCCATCTGCTATAGCAGGCAATGAAAAAAACATATTTTTTTTGCTTTCCTTTTTTTTTTTTCCCTATTATTACAGACTGGGTTGTCTATTCAAGTTTCACTGACGACACACAGGTCACCAAATACGAATGACCAAATGTCAGATGTCAACTTCTGCCAAGAGAGTGGATAAAAACTCTCTGGACCAAAGACAAACTCAATGCTCATTACTTTCCAAGAACTCAAGGGATGCCTGAATTTTGAAAAATGTTGTAACAAGTTAAACCAAATGTTTTTTTTTTTTTTCCCTCTCCATATATAATTCATGGAAAGTAACACTGATAGAAACTGAAGAAGTCGATGGAGCTGAAAGCAGAGGAATGATTGGTTTGAGGAGGTTATAATTGCTTTATATTGAGAAGGTTTTTATTCTGAAAGAGTCACATCGGAAGGGTAGAGTGCAGAACAGGCATTCTATTTCACCCCGTACGCTTAAGTTACTGTGAGCTTAAAAAGGTTCCTTCCGTTTCCTGCCACGCTCTCCATTCTTCAGCGCACACATGCCTGTCTATGTGCCACGGGGGTGAGCAGCATGGTTCTCAATGCCATGCAAGCAACCCTGCATTTGCGGGACTGCTGTGAAACGGGTCTCCTTTATTTTGGAGAACGATCATCTATTCAGAATAAAGAATTCTGAACGAGCCCTTTTTCAAATACTTTTCCTAGCTTTGGGGTAGGAGGTGGACTTAGGATGTTTGGTAAAAGAACGTTAACTTCCACAACAGTGCCATGAGCAGGCTCCTAGGTCTTGTTCTCACCATTTCCTCCATCTTCCACCCACCTCAAATCCTCCTCCCTGTCCCTACCATGCCTACCCATAATCCAGCCACTTTCCTGCATTATAGGAACAAAGGAACAGCAGCTTTTCTGCCAACTCTTGTCCCAGCACTGAATCATCTTGTGTTACTATAGTGTGGTATGGTAAAGAAAGCAGCATATGATGTAGAATTATTATCATTAGTGTCATTACAACTTTATAGTATCTTACAGTGTGTCTGCTTCATACTGTGCTAAGCACTTAACATTTATTTTCTACTTTAATACTACAGTAACATTATGGACTAGGGTTATTATTATCCCTATCACAAATATTTCATTGAACTCTGAGGATACAGAGTTCAAGAACATGGATTTAGAAGCCCTGATACTTTGGATAAGTTGCCAACCTTCTGCGACTTGGTTTTCTTCCTTTTGCCCCTTAAGGCCAAGCATCTCAACTCCTTCCTTGTAATTTCTCCCCTATTCCCCAACCATTCCAACTCAATGCTGAGTTACTGAAAAATTCCAAAAGTATAAAAGCCAAGAGAATCCCTATGTTATTGCAGCTGAAAATGTAATAGCTTATAATTTTACCCCAATCCTGCATCCCAAAATAACAGCACCTTCAGAAAATACAGCATAGTTGTTCTTTGGATACAATCACATTGTGCAAAGTAGAAATTCCCTACTTGAGATTCCTTTGTATATAAAATGCAAGTGTATTAATAATATTACTACATTTCTTAGGAGCAACAAGACCCTTAAAGCTGGAAGGTTTATTTCAGTCTCTATCTTTCCTTACACTCCTGCCTCCTATCTCCTAACATTTTAAAAATGTCTTAAGAGTAAAGCATCTACTACTTATCAGCAACATCAAAGTTAAGTGAATCACTGAATCCAAAATAATAATACTAATTTTATTTATAATGTAAATGAACAAAATCCTAATTGATACTCACATGTCAGTGATAATGCCTCAGACCTTTTTAACATCCCCTTCCATGAGTGAAATACAACCTTCCACCCCCAGTCACCATTCCGTTTTGTGTAACTTGACTTCAGCCCATTTTCCATGAATCTTTCAAATATATATATTATACATATGGTAGACTATATATATATATTTGGAAATCTTGTATAGCAGAATAAAAGGTATTTCAAATCCCTGTAGCCATGGACTGTCAACCTTTTATGTAATAGTCCATTTCTTCTTGTCTCTATGAAATCACATTTAAAGTACAAAGAAGTGAATAAAGTCAAAATGGAAAAAGTTGGCAGATTTTTACCAACCTTCACCTACTTAATAAAAAATGTCCCAGATCTTTAAAGTACTTTGGGAACAAGTTAATTGCACTCTCTAGGACAAATCATCCCAGGTGGATGGTTTTCTATTCTTGTCTGACTCTTAACCTAAGATTTGGAGCATTTGCTCAATTTTCTAAAAATAAAAATATCTGTTACCCGCAATATGGCCAGGGAAGAACGTAGGATTTGGATCCAAAGGATTTAGAATTGAGTTCTGGTTATGCCAACTTCCAGCTTCATACTCTTGGGTAAATGAAAAGATTTGCGTCTCTAGTCCTTGTCTAGAATATTAATAATGACTAATTTATGAGTTCATTGTCAGGAATAATTAGAGTAATGGATATGAAATTATTTGGTAAACTGTAAAGAAATTATAAAGTAATATATAAATGTTAGTATTATATCATTAAGATTTTACCCATAGATGATATTTTTATATCATTTTATAGGATTTCAAAATTTCATTGATTTAGTCAGGTCATCATGGTTTTTAAAAAAATAAACTATACTTCATACTTCAGTGATCATAATCACTGGCATTTATAAGAATTTAAGAGGAAAACTATTTAAATTGAGAGCTGGAGACTACTCAAAATTATAACACAAAACGAATGACTATGATTGACAAAATGCTGCCAGTAATTTATCTTTCTTCCAGGGAGAAATATGTGTATGTATGTGCATGTGTATGTGTGTGATTTCATATATATGTGTGTGAAATAAAATAATAAAAGTCCTAACTTAACTCCAAAATGCATAACAACAACAATATCAACAAACACTCAATTGTTACCCTGACATGAGTAGAGTGGAGAAAGATTGGCAGGCACCAGAAATAACGTAAATATTTATTTAGATGCTATTTTTATTAACCCGGTAGTGGAAAAGGCAAGGAACATATTTAGAGGATGTTAGTCTTGCTAACACTTCCTCTGTGTGAATAACCTATGCTACCTCTTTACGAGTGACTTAAAATTTTGAAATAAAAGATAATTTTAAAAAGTTAACATTTTATGTTGTTTTCATTGCATATAAAGAATCTTTTATTTACAACACACACAGAAAAAGCATACAGTATTTTTCAATAGAAACTCTTTCTATCTGTTCACTCTAAATAAAAGTTGAAAAATATTTAAGGATTATCAGTTTGAAGGCATGTCATGGTATTTAGCCTTCTTGGGTTACCAAGAAGGAGCATCAGGTCACCTGACGGGGAGGTTACCTCCGTAATATGCCTAAGTCACCGTAACCTCACAGGACTATGTCCTTCTACTTTACTCAAACCTCAACTGCTTCTATGTCTGCACAGGTGGAGTCTGATGACAGTGAATCAGGGTAACCTTTAAGAAAAAAAGAGAAGTCACAGAAGGATGGCAGGTGGCCTGAGCACTGTGCGTGAAAGAGAGAAAGAAGACATTTGGGATGGGGAAAGTAGGGAAAAGTCACGCAAAGCTGATCAGCATAAAGGTGCCTAAATATTAATGTCTGTTAAATGTCAAAGACTGTGCATAATCTCTGACTTTTGCAACAACTCTCTAGGGAAAATATTATAAGCTCCATTTTATTGACAAGAAAATAGGCTCAGACAAACAACTTAATCTGTAATAAATAAATAAATAAATAGTCACTAAGTGTTTAGGCTAAGATTCAAACACATGACTGTTTGACCCCAAATGACGTTTTTCTCTCTCCCACCAAAGCAAGTTGGCTCTCTATATTTTGAGCTTCCCATCTGTTTTGAATCATTGATGGTATTATGGCCAGATATCTAGCCTGTTCTGTCCGTTACTCCTTCTCTCTGTAGGATAATAGGAATTGAAACACTACTTAACTAATAACTATGTCGGTACCTAAAATACAGCTTTGATAAAAGATTATTTGAAGAAAGTAACAACTTTCAAGACTGTATCTTAGGACCAATAGGATCAAGTATATTCTAGGGAGACTGAGAAAGAGAGAGAATGAATGTGCTTATTAACTGAGCTCCTAGAGATCCTAACACCACTGACCCATTCAGCTGCACAAAACCAGGAAGAGAATAATAACTAGGCACAACTTTGTAGTCGATACTGCCAACTGACAGTATCAAGATCTCAGATCTGGGATATGAACTCCTCCTCCCCTGTAGCGAAAGCATCTATGAAGAAATTAAGGAACTAGCCATGGGACTGGTCTGGGAAGACAGGAATAAAATCACCCTTCCCTATCAAGTGTACACTGTAGGCCCTATCTTCTCTCGCAAAGTCTTGCTGTTACCTCCTGTTTCCCTGCAGTTGCTTTCGACCACATCTTTCTGCCTTACACTCGATAGCAAGATAGGGTCCCCAATAATAAGGGCCCTAAAGTGATGGACCTGATTTTCTTTCCTAGGATATAGAAAACCATGCTGACCATGCCTTGTGGATGCCCCTACTTGTCTTCCTCTGCTATGGCATATATCAGCCTGCTCCTTCCTTTGAACTTTTTCCACCTGGGCTTTAAAGGTCCCACATCCTGTAGATAACGGTCCTCTGCTCCCACCTCCCTGGGAGAGCCTGTCCATGACTCTGCACATGCCTGAATGTTTTTGTGTGTCATGTGTGAAAGAGGAGAACAGGTAAATGGCCAAATATTAACTGGGGCAAAGTAAGGCTGCCTCCCAGCTTGGTTACAACATAAAGGTTGCATAGCGCTCAGAAAACCTATGTGTCCCAGAACAGAATTGTAAGTAGACAAAGGGCTGAATCTAACTTAAAAAGAGGAAACAATAAAGAAATTAAGTTTTCATGTATCATTTCTAAGTATAGTTAGTGGGTGTTTGTCTTATTTGTCTTTATGTACTTAATTCAGGGAGAAGGATATATTGCATTGTTATGATAACAATTCAGGTGCAGACTGACAATTGAAAAACAAATTTCCATTTATTGTTTTGGGACTTTTTGATAAAGACCAGTCTCACTGGAGATAAGTGATATCTCATTGTGGTTTTGATTTGCATTTCCGATGATTAGAGATGTTGAGCATTTTTTCATATGTTTTTTGGTCATTATTCTGTCTTCTTTTGAAAAGTTTCTGTTCATGTCCTTTGCCCACTTTTTGATAGGGCTGTGGACGGGTATATGTATACACAAAGAGTGTGATGCACTCCATCCGGGGCATGGACACGCTTGAAGATCGGACTTGGGGCGGGGCGGGGCAAGGGCAACACATGTAACCTAAACATCTGTACCCCGATTATATGCTGAAATTTAAAAAAAAAAAAAGAAAAACAAATTTCCAAAAGTTTTCCACATAATTCATCAACCTTCTGCAACTTCCTCCATGCCATTTCTGTTGCTTTCACCTTTTGAATATTCATTGTCAGAACAGCTAACCAGTAAAAGTTTTTTTCTTATGTATTGACTCACCTGAAATATACATGCTGAGCTAAATAATTCCTGAAAGAGAAATGAGAAAAAAGAAAAGAACAAGACAGAACACTATAAAGTTTCCATAAAATGAATGTTACCATTTAAAATAAATTTTGTATGCTATGAAAGAGTTTTAAACAGTAGTTCAAAAAGAAAAGTAAGAGATTGGCTTGTAGAAAAAGGTACCATAAGTTAATGATTTCCTTTGTTGTTTTCTAACAAAGTCTTTAAATATTACTGATATTTTGTACTTTAAAACACATAACTTAAATTTCAAAGCATCCTGAAGTCACTATTCACATCATTCAAAACTTCACTAATTAGAAATAGATTAAATGTGGAAAATAATGGAGTCATTGCATTTTTCATATGTGCAACATTAACAAAATATTACATAACATTGTGTAAAGGGATCACCTCTATGTTAAAGGCTAGGATGCCAGAATCCTATAAAGACAGAGCCCCTGTCCTCACAGGATGTGAAGATGTGTCTCAAGGCATTACAAGGGCAAGCCGTAGAGTGGCTTAAAACAGGGCCACTGCCTTATACCTTGGTTCTGTTCCTTTATCCTATTCCAGAACTCTGCACACAAGAAAGCTCCCCAGCTGTGTTTGTTCGTGATGGTGAGTGTTCCAAAAGCACATGTAACCAATGCTTCTAAATTGCTTTAAAGTTTGATATCCTCTTCTAACCTTTTTTTGCATTGTTTTGTCTAGCAAGCTCTTACAAGAAACACTTCAATCTGAATTATTTTTGAATTATCACACAAATTAATGAAATTTATTACAAAGATGAAGTTCTCAACTGGGGCACTACACACTTGAATATCAGACCTGATGGCCTGAACTACACCATCCACACCCATCTTATAGGACCATGTGAAGCTACACAAAAATGTAAATGGTAGACTGAGTGTGCTGCAAAGGATTTTAAGCACAATTACATGGAATCTTTTCCAAATGAGGTGCATATTAAGAAAATTAAAGGGAAATATGTCTATATTTTTCTGTGTTTACATGTACTTTCTTTGCTAACACTAAAAGCTCAGGAAATTAGGGTAAATTGGTGCCTTTATGAATAAAAATTTATGTGCTAGAGCACTCCTGCCCATTGCCTTATTATAGAATTTAAACAGAAGCAATATATCTGCATTTTTTTATCCCTCACATCATCAAGCAACCCCAAAATAAAGGGCTTGTGAAGTTCCTGCTAAACCACCTTATAAATTAACACATTCCTAACACAAGAGAGAAAATGGGCTGTTATCAGTTTGACAGTATCTAGTTATCACTTCTTTGAAAGCTGTAGGTGCATGCAATTAACACTCAATAAGAACATTACATTCAAAAATAACACAATCTACATGTGTTGAAGAACAAGGGAATTCATTCTGATAAAAAGTTTGATATAGTGATTGAACAAAATACTTCCTTTTAGTTTGAAAATTTTTTGCTATCCATACACACAAAGAATAAGAGAATTAACAAAGTGTGACAGTAATCATTGCTCCAACATCCAAAATTTTGGGAATTTAGAAAAGAGATAAAGTTTTACATAATATTTTCTGGTTTCCTCTTCCCTGTGGAATTTAAATTTAGGATACAGATTTAAGTTTCAGAGTTTCAAAAAGTTTTAAGAAACTTGTTAAATAAAGTTAAGTAAGACTCCTCTATACATACTGTGCTTTAGCCATATAGTCTGATAATCTTATCTGGAAGGGAGTTTAGGTGTCATCAAGTCCACTGAGTCACAAGCCTGGCTATAGTGGAGAAAGCTAGCTGTCCCCAGAAGAAATGAGTACTCCCCTTTTCAACACAAATCTGCCAACAGGATGTAGCCATCTAGTTAAAGGCAGCCCCTTGAACCTTGGTGTGCCATCTGACTAAGTGCTAGTCAGTAGCAGCTAATAGAAAGGAATGTGTACTACTTTGCACGCACTTCTACATGCAATTTTCTCTGTCTGCTGCCTGGAAGCAGAAGACTCCAATGTCCTGGTAGATGACAGAGCAACAGTATAAAAGAAGATGAAATCCCCATAGAAGGCAGAGAAATCCTACATCAGACCATTACATGACCAGGAAATAAACTTCTCTGTATTAAACCACTAAACTTCACAAATATATTTTTTAAGGTAGCTGGCGTTGCTCTAACAAACAAAATGCTGTAAAATAGAATCACTGAAGTAAAGCCCTCAACTGTAGTTTTTTAAAGTTCTCTCTATTGATTCTCTTGCAGCCAATTCAGCATCTCTCCAAGGTCCTGAATTTGGGAATCTCAACCTAGAAACAAAAGAGGAAATTGGTGCCCACAGAGGAAAGGCACTTACCTAGAATCACAGCTTCTAGCTTCGAATCACATAGAATATAGCTTGTGTACCCAACCAGTGGGAGAACTAGAAGAGAATTCAGGCCCCCCCCTCCCGATAATTTTAGCCTAAAGGAAAACAAGAAGGCTGAACTTCAGAGCAGAACCAGCAGCATGTATGTTTTGAAGACAGCTCAGGTTAACACAATACAAACTCATATCATTAAAAATACATGTCGTATTAAGAATTGTAGATGATTTAATTCCATTTAACACAGCTTGCACTGCACTCCTGAGTACTGGGGCAGTATTAGGCAGTTTCACTCCTCTTATCTCATGTGATCTTCAGAGCAACTGTGTGAGATAGGTGTAGTGATAGCTGTTTTTGCTGATGAGACAACTGAAGCTCAAAGAAGCAAAAGAACTTGCCCAAGAATCCACTGTTAATAAAAGTGAAGGTTTGTATGGCTTCAGATCCCACAGATCCCATACTAACAAACTACTAATGCCTTTATGAGCATCTTGAAAAAGTTCTGACTGTGTATACTCAAAATTAACCTATATTATAAGGCCTGGCACAGCTGCATAATTCATTTAGTGTACATAGAGCATGCAGTGCAATGTAGTGATCCATGGTAAAAATAATATATACTTAGTGCATACTTGTGTACATTTTCATTGAGGAATGCACTCTCTGGCTATTGGAGTCCTGTTTATCTGAGTCATCCAAGTTATGTCACATCAGCCACTCAGAGTCCTTCATTGACACTGACCTGCTACGTGCAGTTCAGCACCAGCTTCCAAAGGCTCTTTTGCAGGGCTTAGACAACACAGGAATGCCCACATGGCAGCACTGCACACTGGTTGAGAGCAAAGACTCTGGAGCCAGACTGTGGGTTCAACTTTTAGCACAGCCACTTACTAGTTATGTCATCTGGGGCAATTATGTAACCTCTCTAAGCCACAGAATGCTAATTTGTAAAGTGGATATAATAAGAGTGCCTGTCTCAAATGCACTGTTGCAAGTTAATACCTAGAGAAGCTGATATGGACTGATTGTGTCTCCCCAAAATTCATATATTGAAGCCATAATCTCCAATGTGATGATATTTGGAAGTAGGGACTTGAGGAGGTAATTAGATCATGAAGGTAGAGCCCTCATGAATGGAATTCATGCCTTTATAAGAAGAAACACAAGAGAGGTAATCTCTCTTTCCTCCATGTAAAGATTCAACAAGATGACCACCTGCAGTCCAGGAAAAGGGCCCCCACCAAGCACCAAATTGTCTGGCACCATGATCTTGAACTTCTCATACTCCAGAACTGTGAGGAATAAATGTTTATTGTTTAAACCACCCAGTTTATGATATTCTGTTTTAAAAGCATGAACTGATAGAAGCTTTGAAAATTTACTATCACATGGCAATTTGCTATATAGATATTGTTTTAAAATATAGTAAGAACACAGAGCATTCTCTGGACCAAAACAAAGAAATGAAAAATAGGGACATCAAAAAAGGTATCATATGCCTTCCTAAATGATTTATATCAGTAATCCAAATTTTAACACAAATATAAATCCCAGAGTTTTTAAGAGTACATTCCACAGAATATCTCCTCAAGATGTGTCATAAAGAAAGCCCATGATCAAATCATTTTGAAAATGTCGGCCCCTTGACAGTTATGAAAAGTACCACTCAGATCTATTGTGGGGCACAAATCCACCTCCACATTTGCACTGAGACAACATTTCCCATGAGTTCCTCACAGCCAATAAATGAGCACAGCAAAAGAACTATGCAAGACACAGGATTCTTCTAGTGGATATGGTTGACTTGAAACTCCGTATCAACCTGACCAAAACTTTCTTAGAACTGCACTGCAATCTGAAACTCTTTCCACCCAATTCTCTTCCCTTTCCCCTCTCCTTTATGGATTTCAGATTTGCACTGTGGTCTGAAGGCTCTCTCCACCTTCTCCTGCTCCCTTCCCTTTATCTTTCATAGACTTTCATCCCCCAGCTCCAATTCTCCTGCACATCTACTACCATCTTGGCATTTGCCTCTTGGAGGGCCTGAACTATCACAAGGGAAACCAGAAGTGATCTGAGAAAACAGATGGAAAGACAGAGTTTGGATACTGGCTCACTCACTGTCAAGAAGACAAAGAATATACTCTTCTGTAGGGTATATGGTCTATGCAGAGTTCCTGGAAGAAGGGGATACCCCAATGGCTAAAGACTTTAGTAATGGAGCCTCTTGGTTGAATTCATGGGGTTTTCTAGATATAATATCATGTCTAGTAGTTCTTTGTTGCTTGTTAATGATACACAGCTGTAACAGGTACACTTTAGCCATTTTGATTATCTCCATAACATTTTAATGATTAAAACTTTTCTGAGAGTTTGTTCTTAATTTATTGAGCATTCAGATTACATAGAATAATAGTTGCAGTAGTTTTGTTAAGCTATGTGAAATTACAGTACTGAAACCAGAAGGGAAGAAAAGAAGAAAATACTATTGTGTACCACTACATAGTTTTGGTGGGGTATTTATTTTTCTCCTCGTAGAAAAGGAATGAACAGAGTTCTATCTAGGACAAGTGAAGACCAATGATTTTATTAGACTAAGCTACTTTTCCATTAATTTTGCACAAGAAAACATATCTCAGAAACAAGCTTATTGTTTTTGAACTTTATATATTACATCTTTGTCAATTAGGTCTTCTTCACAAATTGTCTCAATTTTCAACTGATTTTATTGTTTCCCAAAATAATGAAATTAAAATACTGAAAATGCCTTTGGAACAACTTTATGAATATAATTTCTTTCTTACAAAATTTTATACTAAGCAAAATATATTTACACTACTTTTCTCATTTTAGGATTATGACTACTTTGTGTTTCTCAGGACAGAAGAAACAAACCTCAAAGAAATAAGATGAATTTCCTACATTCAACCTTGATGTTCTGGACAGAAATCATATTTAAAACTAGGTGTCATAAGTCAGTATCAAATGCACTATGTCACATTATTTTATATCAGTTACAGTTACTCTAAATCCTTTCTCTTTAAACCTTTATACTAGGGTTAAAATCGATTTATGCACCACCATTACAGTATTACATTATTCTGTATATGTTTATATATTTACCTTTATTAGTGAGATTTATACTTTTATATGCTTTTATGTTGTTGATTAGCATCTTTTTGTTTCAATTTGAAAAACTCCCTTTTAGCACTTTTCGTCAAGCGGGTCTAGTGGTGGTGAACTCCCTCAATTTTGTTTGTCAGGAAAAGTCTTTATAGCTAATTTATTTTTAAAGGATAATTTTGCCAGGAACAGTTTTCTTGGTTGGCTGTTGTTTTTTTCTTTCACCACTTTAAATGTATCATTCCACTCTCCCTTGCCTGCCAGATTTCTGTTGAGAAATCCACTGACAGCCTTACAGGAGTTCCTTTGCATGTGATGAATTACTTTTCTATTGATATTTTCTGCCTTTTTTCTATTTCTTTACTCTGAGATTTCAATAATGCATATGTTGGTTTGCTTGATGTCTCATAGATCCCAAAGGCTTTCTTCACTCTTATTTATTCTTTTTCTTTTTTATCCGACGACATATTTCAAATGACCTGTCTTTGTCCTCACGAATTCTTTCTTTTGCTTGATTGAGTCTGTTCTTAAAGAGATTTCAGGCATTTTTTATTTAATTCATTTTATTTTTAGCTCAAGAATTTCTGTTTATCCTTTTTTTGTAATTTCTACCCCTTTGTTGAACTTATCATTTTGTTCATGTATTGCTTTCCTAATTTCATTGAGTTATCTATTTATATTCTCTTGCAGCTTGCTGAATTTCCCTAAAACAATTATTTTGAATTCTTTGTTGTCCAATCAGTAGATCTCCATGGTGGGGATTATATATGAAAAATTATTGTGTTCCTTTGGTAGCATGATCTTTCCTTGATTTCTTTTGTGTTCCTTGAAGTTTTGCTTTGCTGTCTTCACATTTGAAGAGTAGTCGCTTTCTCTAGTCTCTATTAACTGGCTTCAGGACAGAAAGATCTTCACCAATCAGCCTGTCTGTGGATTCTGTGCATCTCTTGGACCTTTTCTATGGTAAGGTCTACTCCACTTTTCTTTCAGCAGAGGTGAAGGGTCTTAGGATCATATGTCTTCTCTTTATTCTATAAAGCTGTGCTTTGTACCAAAGAACTTCCTATTTCTTTTCCCTAGGACAATGCCCGAAGTGTTCAAAGCATGTGCCTTTCCCCAGTCCAGCAGAGTGGAGTCAGCTATTTGCGTACACCATCTCCAGAGGCTCTTGCATGCTATATGGAAGTTGTGGGGTACACAAAGTGATGAGGGCACACATGGAGTAACCAGGGAGATCTGCAGCTGATGCCTACTGCAAGGTTCAAGGTGCAGTTCATGCAGTGGTTAGTTGTGCCATTTTGAAGTGAAATGAGGAAGATGTGGGCCTCTTGTAGAGCATCTCACATGGCTAGGGAAGCTGGGTGCTCATTACAGTGTCTCTTTCCCTTTTGAGAGAAATTGTGGCCTAAGAGGTATTCCCTTAGCACTGAGCTGTGCCAGCTTTGAGGAGTGATGATGTGGGTAAAGTGAAACAGCTCTTCTTACCTTCTTTGAGGCAACTGTTCTTAGATACTTCTGCTCCAATCATGTGCTGGGACTTCTCTATTGGACTTTCTGAAATGCAATCTCATCCATGGGTGTTTCTGTGAGCAAACAAGAGTTGAAAACTATTTCACCATCTTGCTGATGCCACTTTGATTATTGTGAAAAATAGCAGTTTGACAAGGCCCTCAAAAAAGTTTTTTCTCCATTTTGGTGAAATATTAATTGCTTTATTTTTTCAAATGAAATAATTTTTTTAAAAAAATGGTTTATCCTAGATGTACTATTTTTCTTTTCCAACCAGGTAAAATTTACAGCAGAGATAGTGAAAGAAGACTATTTGGCATTTGAATTAATGACAATTCAGTTGTAGCATGTAGAGATAAGGTGAATAGATTATATCAGCAGTTCCTTGCCAAACTATGACTTTTAAATTGGTAGGAAAAAATATTTTTGTTCTCTACCATATATATGCTAAATTTCTGACATTTAGTCAGTCCTCATTCAATCTTTGTTGAGTGAATTAAAGAATAATATACATCTCTCCAAAACAAAAGCTGGGTGCCTATATCCCTAACTGAATTCCTTGATGCCTTTTTCAGACCCCACTTTAAGCCAAATCTACATGATACATAGAACTTTGCTCATGGAAGTTCTACAGTTCCAGAACCCACTTAAAGTGACAGCTCCCCGGAATTCATTTGAGTTCTACAATTTTTATTCAAAAGAGAAATAAGTCTAAGCCCAAAGGTAACTGAATTGGAAAACATCTTTCTCTGTAATTGCACTATTATTTAAATATAAGCTGTTTATTCTATTAATTCTAAATTTATACTCTTTCTATTTGGTAAAGTGAGTTAAATTTCATGACCAGTTAATGTAGGGTTTCCTCTAATGAATCAGAGGGCAAGAAGTCATGGAAAAGACTTCTTTGAACCTAATTTTTATTATCAGTAATGAAATTTTACCATGCAAGGTAATTACAAGGGTCACTGTCCACAGTGTCTACTGTGTTAAAATATATTAAAATTGCAATGTATTACTTAAATGTATGTTATTATGCTAAAATTGGTTGTGCTTTTTCTATATAATTTGATTCATGTGATAATATTATCCCTCCAAAGGTTGATATAGCTTTCTGAATTTACGCCCCGAAATACAGGTTAGTCCTAATACTTATACATATTAAATCCTGTGAGCCTTTTATCAAATGGACAGTTTTCTGAATTTAATAATATCCAAATATATTTATTATATATACTACGCATTTTAGGTAATTAAATTCTTAAATTGGCATTAGATCTGTTTCATCTATAAGATGTGTGGATTAAGAAGATTTACATCATGTGATCCATTTGTCTAATCATATCTTCCTGAATTAAATAGGACAAATATTTTCAATTTCATTTACCTTTACATTTTGATGTGAAGTATCATCCCACTGTGTAGACAGAGGACACATTTCTTCTGCCATCCTCAGCAGTATTATTGACTTTTAATAAGCAGTTACTCTTTAATCATGCTAAATAAGATTGTGAATGATAGTGTTTATCCTTAGTAAAATTTTTATTCTTCAAATAACTGTTCTTCCATTACAAAATCATAGTAGCTGAATAACTATCCCATTTAGCAATAATTACATGCTAGATGCTGTTCTGAGTACTTAATAGTATATTATTTATTTCTAACAATATGTAAGGTAGGTATAATTATTGTGCCCATTTTCTGGTGTAGAAACTTAGGTAAAGAGATACAAAGTAACCTGTCCAAGTTTAAAGAGCTAGTAAGTGGTAGAGCTGTAATTTGAAAACAGTAAGTTTGTCTCCAAAGTTTCTAGTTGTATCATTGCATTAAATGAGATCTCCAAAATATGAAATGTAAAACTGATGAGAAATGAGAGACAGTAATAGATTTTTCTGGCACCTCTACAGTAGTAGTGAATTTATGGCCCACAAATCACACTGCGTCTGGAAGAGAGTCTCAATCAGAGTACATGTATTAGTTTTCTAATACATGTACATTTCCTAATACATTTTTTGCTACAGCAAAAAATTTCCATAAACTTGGTAGCCTAAAACAACAGAAGCTTACTCTCTTACAATTCTAGAAGCCAGAAGTGCAAAATCAAGATGATGGCAGTGCCTTGCTCTCTCCAAAGTCACAAGAAGAGAATGTTCCCTTCAATCTTTCAGGTACTGGTAATTTCAGGTGTTCCTTTGCTTGTGGCAGCATAAATCCAATATCTGCCTTTATCTTCACCTGGCTTTCTTTCTTGTGTCTCCTCTGTGTATGTGTCATCTTCCATTATTTTTCCATATGAGGACACAGATGATCTCATCTCAAGTTCCCTAACGTCATTATATCAGCGAAGTCTCTTTTTTCAAATAAAATTACCTTCATAGGTTCCAGGGGTTGGGATTTAACCTAGATCTATCTTTTTGAGACCACTATTCAACCCACTATAGTACAGATTCCTTGATCATAGACAAATGAAAACCTGCCTTGCTTGACCAACCTCTAGGCAATTGGAGGATAGTATTTGATATAAAACAAAAATGCATCCTTACTAAAAAAACTTGTCATAATTTTTCAAAGATAACTCAGCTGAAGTCAGAAGATATTTAAATTTAAATATTTAGACAACTAGTAACAGCTAGAAATATGAAGTAAAATTTTGAAATGTTAAATAGATTTTTTTTATTTCAAAATATTAAGGGGGTACAAATGTCTTGCTGCATGGATAACTTTTATTTAATACAATGCTTATCTTGGGGCTTTTAGTGTGTCCATCACCTGAATAATGTTCATTGTACCTGATAGGTAGGTTTTTTGTTTTTTCTTTTGTTTTTTGTGTGTGTGTGTTTTTTTTTTTTTTTTTTTAGAGTCTGGCTCTGTTGCCCTCGCTAGAATGCCATGGTGTCAGCCTAGTTCACAGCAACCTCAAACTCCTGGGCTCAAGCGATCCTCCTGCCTCAGCCTCCCAAGTAGCTGGGACTACAGGCATGTGCCACCATGTCCAGCTAATTTTTTCTATATATATTTTTTTAGTTGTCAAGCTAATTTCTTTCCATATATTTTTTTAGTAGAGACAGGGTCTCACTCTTGCTCAAGCTGGTCTCAAACTCCTGACCTTGAGTGATCCACCCTCCTCGGCCTCCCAGAGTGCTAGGATTACAGGTGTGAGCCACCACGCCTGGCCGATAGGTAGGTTTTTATCCCTCCCCTTTCATCTCCCCTTTCTTGATTTCCTATGATCTTTACATCTCTTTGTGTCCATGTATGCCCATCAATAAGCTCCCAACTATTAGAGAGTAAATATGGTGTTTATTTTTCCATTCCAGAGATACTTCACTTAGGATAATGGTCTTCAATTCCATCCAAGTTGCTGCAAAAGACATTGATTTCTTTTTATTGATGAGTAGTACTCCATATTGTGTGTGTGTGTGTGTATACACACACACACACACCCCCCACATTTTTTTAATCCATGCATGAATTGATAGTCACTTAGGTTGATCTCACATCTTTGTTATTGTGAATTGTGCTGCAATAACATTTGAGCACAGGTTTCCTTTGTATAAAATGACTTCTTTTCCTTTGGGTAGATACCTAGTAGTGGTATTCCTGGGTCAAATGGTAAGTTTTCATCTGTTTCTTTGAGGAATTTCCATACATATTTTCCATAGAGATTATGCTAATTTGCAGTCCCACTAACAATGTATAATTTTGAGATATTAAGCTGTTACTGTCCTCCAAGTGGAGTTTCTTTCAGGTTTTTGGTGATTGTCAGAAGAAAAGAATTTCAGGATGCACCACGTAAGCCAAGCAAGCAGCTTTTATTGAAAATGAAAAAGTACACTCTCTCAAGAGAGAGGGAGTGGGCAGGCTAGAAAAGAGCAGCTGCTCTGAAAGGAAGGTATTTTCAGTCTTATGAAGTTTCACTAATTGAAAGGAGGAATATTTAAGGCTAAGGGTTGGTTTTTACTAAGAATTTGTGTAGTAATTCTTAATGTTGGGTTCCCTCCCATTTTGTTTTGGAAATGTCATGGCAATTTCAAGCACAAAGAAACTTTAAAACCACAATGCAAATGATATTTAAATTAGCAAAAATTCATGTAAGGAGACCTAGATAACTGACAAGCTGGTTGAAGCTGGATCTTGTCTATGGTTATCAGCCCCCCTTAGTTAGACTTGAATCCACTTTGCAAGCCCCTGCATCCAGCTCCTAGCCTAGTAGCCTAGTAGCCTAGTTAGCTTCTGCCTGAGGGTTGTTTATTTCAACACCTGCACCCACTCTGCAAGCCTCTGCCTCTGATCTCAGCCCTGTTTCTTATTCTCCTACTCTAACAAAGCTATGTTTACATTAAGATTTAAACAAATGTAGGCTTAACAGGAAGCTTTGTAGAAATAAAATAATCCTAAGTGTTGTTTTAAGGAAAACCTGGAAGGACAGTGGTAAGATATTAATTTTTATAAACCATTTTTAATTTAACAAATAAACACTTCCTTCCCAGAAGCTACACTTGAGAAAGTTGCTGACAAAATCTGGGAAATTTTCCCTAATTCTTTCTGAAGTTTCCTTGAAAAGTCCCTTAGAGTTGATATCAAATACCTCAACAGTGGCAGAAGGAAACAGCTTTTCCAATTTCTCTCTCCAATCTCAAACAAGGAAGAGGGAGAAAATGCAATTATTGTAACCTCAGAGAATAACTCTTCCCACAATAAACGATAACTGAAAAGTACTATTTAAAAGGGAAAATGAATGTAGTAGGATCCCCTGAAAGAATAGCAGTTTGAGGCAAAGAGACACATTGAGAACTCCAGGTAAGATTCCCTGATCCTTTAATGTACTAATAAAGACTATGTTGAAACCAACAGATCACCTAAACTTTTCACTTTTTGAACTTGTAGTGATGGGCAAGGGTAATGGACAAGGTGTGTATACGGGGAGAGTGTGAATAATGAGGATGAACGCTCCCTAAGGTAAGTGCTGGCTATAAAGCTTTATGCCACGTAGGGCTTAGAGGTTCCAGTCTGTTGTGATAGGATACATCCCAATCTAAATGGAGTGACCTAGTATTCAGCACACAAGAAAAGACTCAAAAAGAAAACAAAGTCAAGTCCTCAAGAAGTGGCTTACTCCCTTGGGCTTCATTAAGGGGATTTAACACAGGTTCTAGCCCTCACACTGTATTGAGAATATGAGAATAAAAGAATCCATGTTTGTCCTGCAGAGAACTAATGGGAAGCTTAGATTTAAGCATATCACTTTAAACAAGAGCAAAATTAAGAAAAAAATAGCCTGCTAATTATGAAAATATACAAAAATGACAAAAACTAATATGATTTGCAAAACTAGATGAAAAATTCAGACTATAGAAAAATGTAAACCAAAGAACAAGAAGCAAAAATAATAATAATAACTGCTAGTTTTTATAACAAGTGCTATATACTACAGAAATAAATTACTGAAATCATGAAATCAAAGATATAATATTTAATTTGCATTTCCCTGATGATTAGAGATGTTGAACATTTTTCGTATGTTTTTGGGCCTTATTCTGTCTTCTTTTGAAAAGTTTCTGTTCATGTCCTTTGCCCACTTTTTGATAGGGTCGTTTGATTTTTTTCTTGTTGATTTTCCCAAGTGTCCATCAATACACGAGTGGATTAATAAAATGTGGTATATGCATACCATGGAGTACTATTCAGCTTTAAGAAACAATGGTGATATAGCACCTCTTGTATACTCCTGGATGAAGCTGGAACGCATTCTACTGAGTGAGGTATCCCAAGAATGGAAAGACAAGCACCACATGTACTCACCGTCAAATTGGTATTAACTGATCAACACATAAGTGCACATATAAGAATAACATCTATTGGATGTTGGGCAGGGGACAGGGGGGAAGGGGGAAGGAGGGGACTGGTATATGCATACACAAAGAGGGCAATGTGCACCGCCTGAAGGATGGACATATTTGAAACTCGGACTTGGGGGGGGGCAAGGGCAACATATGTAACCTAAACATCTGTACCCCCATAATATGCTGAAATAAAAAAAAAGATATAATATTTAAACAAAGTCAAATGAGAGTTGAAAAAAACTGACAAGCTGAGGAAACAATTTGAGTTTATAAACTAAGTACAGAATTATTATTTACTGTTAAGTATGATAACTAAGGCTGAGAACAGAATGCAATTGGAATATTAACAGTGAATGGAAAGAGAAAAAGCAAAGAGGTAAGGAAAGATAATCATAAAGAACAAAGGAAATACAACTTCAGGGTGATTGTTACCAGAATAGAAACTCAAAAAATGTAACTAAATTTTCTTTAGACTTCCATCTTCTAGCTGGTTTGGTTCATTCTCAAAGTTTTGTCATCTCATAATCTCTGATAACCGACCTTGCTATGTTCTGGAAGTAAGAGAGCCAAGTGGGGGCAAAGAGGTGCTAGAGATGTCACTGAAGTAGGATTCCCCTTCCGTCCCACACCGCTTGCTGCAGAAGGCCACGGCACTGCTCCTCTTTCATGCTTACATCTTGGCAGATGTACATCAGCATTCACCAGTCCAAGCCATAAACCTCAGAGTAAACATCAGTGTTTTTATTACCCCACCTAGTGGGTCACGTATCTTGTCGATTCTAAATAGACAATAATCTAATACCAGTTTATACTTCTATCATTACTTCCCTGTCCCAGACTATTTGGGTATTTTGTAGGATGTAAATCTTTCACTAACATTGCCAATGAGTGACACATACATGTTCAGTTAAAGGCTGGGGAATAGATTATTTAAGGGCTATCAATATACAGGCCCTAAAATAATTAGAGATCCCACAGAATCTATACCAAGATTATTTTAAGGATCTTGAAGTTTAATTGCTAATATTTTTCTAGCTAAAAAAATTACATATAGTAAGACAACGAATTCCACAATTTCAGTTAAATGTGTATAAGTATGTGAGAAAAATCAGATTTGTTTTTCTAAGAAGGCAGGACACTGCTTTGGTTGGCCATATCTTCAGTGAATGTATCCCTATATAAATTTGTGTCACATATGTTTTTTTATTGCCATGTAATAAAATATCCACATGGCTGATATTTCATTTTTAATAAAACCCGATTTAAGAATACTATCTTCCTACTTAGAAAATCTAAATGATTACACTTCACAGAAAAGAACATTTCTCTAATGTATTTTCCAAAATATATTGGGTATTTAAACTTTCTTAATCAAATGGAATCTTATCTCTCTCAATCCAGGACATAAAATACATAAACCTCTTTATAATCAAAAACACAGAATTTCAGTAGTCCAAATAATTTTCAGTGAACTCAACCATTAATTTAATTGATCTAGCATTTGCCAAATGCTTATTTGAAATAGTTTGATATTTATGATAGACATGTTAGTTATTGTACTAGATTTTCCAAAATCTCTTTATTAGATTAAAAAAGTACTTAGATTATAGTTCCCTTACTTTCCATCAGACATCTTATTAGAATTAAAATGAATATTATATCCACAACTTTTACAGTATGTATGAATAAAAGAAATGCTCATTTGAAGAATGTTACAATGTGACAATATTGAACTTTATCCGTGCCCTGTGATCCTAGAAGACAGCAAAGGTTAAGAAATCCCACCACCCTTTGTGTTCCTGGAAATGGCTCACTGCAAAGACCCACCCTCCCCCCACAGCTTAGATGAAAATTGCAGATGACCCCCCTTATTTACTTATGTCAGATCAAAGACTCCCCAGTTCCCATTCTTTGCCTCATATCTGAGGGAATTTTGTTTGGATATGAGAAAATTTTCCATTATTCAAAGTAGAACTGCTTTTACATATATATAAAATTGTATTAAATTTTAATACACATAAGAAAAATTAACAAATTATTAATAGTACACAACTTGATGAGAATTTCAAATTGAAAACAACACTCATAATAAGAAACAAAATGTCATCAGCATTTCAAAATTTCCATGTCTTCTTAAAGTAGCCATGATCTCTGTTAATTATTCTCCTAATATTTAATAGAAATCCAATAGATTTTACTACTTTTATACTTTATATAACTAAAATCATGAAACACATTGTTTTATTTCTGTCTTTTTCCAATTTGGCACAAGTTTATATTTGTGACATTCATCTACATTGTTGCAAATGGTTGTAGATTATTCATTCTTGTCATGACATTTCATTTCATTAAATGAATATACCAAAGTATGGACCTTTGCTGTACTTCTTATTTTGGAATATTATGAAACATTCTGCTTGAAACATCCCTATACAAATTATTTAGTAAATATACATCAGAATTTTGGGTGATGCATATCTAGAAGTAGAATTGATGAGCCAATGTTTTATTCGAGAGTATAAACAGTTTTAAAAATAGTTTTACCACTTAGTACTCCCATCAGCAGTATGTTAGTCATTTTACATTCTTCGCACAACTTGGTGCTAATAGTCTTTTTAAAGATTATTGGAAGTATAGCATTATTGGCTTTTGGTTTAATTTGCATTTCTCTGCTAACTAATAAAATTGCATTCTTTTCAAGGTTGATTGGTCATACGGATATTCTTTCTCATAAAACTCCATTCAGGATTTTGAGAATTATCTTGTGAAGACATCATATGACTATCTTCTGTGGTATGATGTCTGCTGACGATTCTTGTCCACCGGTATTTCAAACACTAATCGTGGTGCTGCTGCAGAGGGACCGTGAAGATGTTCCTGAGGTTACTAGTGGCTGCCCTTAAAAAACTTAGATTATACTGGATTGTTCAGGTGGGCCCAATGGAATGTTAAAGAACAGAAGAGGAAGGCAGTTGAGTAGGTAAAAGACATGTGGAAGAAGTAGGGCAAAAGAGATACGGCAGAAGAGGAATTCAGAGAGATTACAAACGTGAGAGGGATTCGAAGCCCCACTGCTGACTTTGATACGTCAGGACGCATGTGCAAGGAACAGAGAGAGGCTTGTAGGAAATAAGGGCACCTCTAAGCTGACAGTCAGTCGAGAAATAGGGAGTTGTAGGGACCTCAGGGACCTTGACTGTGCCACAACTTGAATGAACTTGAAAGAAGATTCTTCCCAGATTCTCCCAATACCAGTACAACTTTTGATACATTGATTTCAACCTTGTGAAACCCTTAGCAAAGAAACAAGATGAGACGACCTGGACTTCTGACCTATGAAACCGTGATATAATAAATTTAGGGTGTTCTAAACAACTAGGTATGTAGTAATTTATTACAGCTGAAATAAAATAAAACTAGTAAACATGTTTTCTGTTTGAAAGTTAGCTGTCAATTCTATTGGTGCTAAATTGAAGGTGCTCTATCATTTTAACTATTTTTTTAATTATTGACCTGCGTATAAGATTTTCTTCTCATTTTTTCCCAACCATTTCACCATAATGGATCTGGTTTAATTTTGTTTGTATTTATCTTGCTTGATATTTTTGATATTTTTTTAAAAAAATTAAATTGCTTATCAAAATACACTGTTAGGAAAATAAAAATATATGGAATATAGTGACAGAAAATGTTTGAAAAACGTATATCTACAAAAGAACTTGGACCAAGAATGTATAAAGAATCCTCACAACTCAATAATAAGCCACATAACCCAAATAAAAGTTGAGTAAATGATTTGAATAAATTCTTCATCAAAGAAGATACACAAATTGCTAATGATCACATTAAAAGATGACCATATTTATTGGTCATGAAATTAAAACTATAGTGAGATATCACTAGGCACCACTTGAATGGCTAAAATTTAAAAAGACTGAAAATAATAGGTCCAAACAAGGCTATGGAGCAACTGGAACTCTTACACGTTGCTGGTAGTGATGCAGACTAGTATAGCCACTTTGAAAAAGACTCTGGCCATTTTTTATAAAATTAAATATGCAATTACCATATAAACAAGCAATCCCTCTCATGTATTTACCCTTGAGATATAAAAGTCATTGGTCCACAAAAATTAGCACATAAATATGAATAACAGCTTTTTCCGTAATAGTCCAAAACAGGAAGCAGCCCAAAGGTCCATAAACTATTGAATGAATAAACAAATCACAGTCTGTCCTTACAACGAAATATTATTTAACAGTAAAAAATATACAAACTACTAAAACATGCAATAATATATTTAAGGAAGTTACAAAGCAATGCAAATATAACAGTGATTCAGTGACCTGAGCTAGACACACATCTTACTTAAAAAGTGGGAAAAGGTCAATTAATATGAACAAACAATATCTAAAAACAAATTGCATGTGGATTGAAGAGCTACATGCAAATAGCACCAGAATTTTAAAATTAGAAAATTGTAGCAAATGTGTATTTGATTTTTCTATGTTAAAATATTTCATGCAAAACTATTAGAACAAGTGTTAAAATAATTAATTAATGAATTACCTATTAACTGAGTTAAGGCAGAATACCTGCGAATATACTTTCAATAAACTTAACAGGATTCTTAATCAAAATAGTTAAAGGTTATTGCATACTGAATAGAACCACAAAACTATTGCTAAGAAATCTAGATAGAGGAAAATTAAAAATTCACAAAGAGCCAATATTGAAATCACTCAAATAATCAAGAAATGCAAACAAAACAGTCAAAAAATATAACTTCACTTCAATAAAATTATCCATATAATCAAATATTGGATGAAAAAGTTGCTTTGTCAATATTATATGTAAAACAATATTTATTTGTAAATGTAACATACAGCTTGATTTGATACATATTTTTATTGTATTTTATAAATTTCTGTTTGTGAGTTTACTACAATATTGATGTTTTATAATCAGAAAAATGTATCTGTATATTTAACTGGATGTTATGACTTTTTTGTTTTATTACAAAGTTAACTGAAATAGTTAAAAATCA
This sequence comes from Avahi laniger, assembly GCA_963575035.1. Lineage (NCBI taxonomy): Eukaryota > Metazoa > Chordata > Mammalia > Primates > Indriidae > Avahi > Avahi laniger. The sequence continues at coordinate 56,271 of CAUYSK010103436.1, read as the reverse complement.
ATTTGGAAAATCTTTTGACTTTTAGAGAGTAAATAAATGCATACATTTAGTGAGAATAAAATTAACTGTGCAATCTTCCTATTCTTGGCTGAGTTCACACATTCATTTGCGATCAGCTGTGGATTACACAGACAGATGTGATGATCTTGGCTGGGCTGTCTCATAGGTCGGGATCCTACTGTTCTCTTTGGGCTGATGCATAATAGAATGACCTCAGCTTGGACAACTGAGTTTGCCTCCATCTGTTCACTTATCCTCCACCTGGCTGGTGCAGGCTTGTACTTTGGTGGTGCAAGGTTCTGAAAGACAGAGCAGAAGCATGCAAGGACTCTTGTGGCCTAATTTATGGTATTGTCACTTCTGCCTGATCCAATCACAAGGTAAGAGCATATAGAGAGAGAAGAAAAGAGGGCCCATATATCATTATTTAATTTCAGGTACTCTATTAAGATCCTGTAGGCACGATGAATTCTGAGTAGAATCTGAAATAAATCAAATTGCCATTTATCTATATTTGTAATCTTGTTTCAAGAGTAATGTTGTATTTATATTGTACTGGCCAAAGTTAGTCACATGGTTCTCCCAGTTTCAAGGAAGGGCTAAATATATGTCTCTTTTTGATCTGAGGGCCTAAGCTACAAACTCACAAAGCAGTGGACATGGATATAGGTAGAAAATTAGGGCCAAGGTTTAAAATCAGTGTAACACAAATCATAGTGTCTCCCAAAAATTTACTGCAAGCCTTCAGGGAAGTTAAGCCAATATATGTACTAAACAAACATAACTTTCGAAGTAGAATGGGTAATGAGCTCTGGTACTAAACTGCCTGGATTCTAGTTCTGGTTCTACCGCTTACTAGTTAAGCACATTTGACAAAGTTATCAATTTTATTTAGCCTGAGTCGCTCCACCTTTTAAATGGGGCTAATATTAGGACAAACCACAGAACTTTGCTTCGTTCAAACAAGCAAAGCACTTAGAACAATATTGGAAACAGAATAACCCTTAAGTATGTTTTAGAAACTATTATTATTGCTATAGAACGAGGCCCACAGATAGTAGGTCAATGACACTTTGATTAAATTCAGGTAACATTCAGAATTCACTGTTCGTATAAGGCTCTTCATATAACATTTCAAAGTAAAGAATGGTGTCTGGATCCCCTTTTTCTCTTCTATTTACATGCTCTTTCTTGAGGACCTCTGCCAGCCCCGTGGCTTCATACTGATTGACGCCAAAGACTTGAGTCTTGTGCATTCAACCACCCCCTTGACAAGTGCACTGTTATACAAACAGCAACTGTATTAAAATACAGTAATTGTATTAAAGTTAATGGCTGCAAAATTAACTCCCCAGCTCTTTATACTTCCTTTTTAGTCTCTTTCGCAGCTATTGAATTAGTTACTCAAGTTAAAGCCTAGCAATTATCCTTATTTCCTCTTTTTACTCTCACTTTCTAAGTCCAATCCTTCAATAAATCTTATTCACCTGGAGGATGTGTACTCCTTGATTTTTTTCCCTCTCCCCCATCTCCACTGAAATAATCTTATAATAAATCGATACTATCTGTAATCTGCTCTTCTGCAACAGTCTCTCTCGTCTCTCTGCTTGCATTCTTGCTCTTCTATGCTTCCTTTTCCTGCAGCTAAAGTAATTTTTTATTATATGAAACAGATCACCTTACTTCTCTACATAGAACTTTCCAATGGCTTCTTATAGAACTCGGAATTAAATTCGAATTAGTCTCATAGCCTACAAATGTGCCCTTCTGTGCTCACTTCCGCCCAGCTCGCCAGCCTCACCTTGTGCCTCCCTTTTCTGGCCGCAAAGCTCCACCTAGTATCTCCTGTGTGACCTCCAACTCCTAATTAAAAATGTTTTCAAATATTATTCCCTATGTTTGGAATGATTTTTGCCTAGATTCTTTAATATACAGTTTTTTCCCATTATTCTATTCTCTCTTCAATGTTATGTTTTCAGAAGGATTTTTTGACTTCCCGTCTAAAGTAACGTCACTTCATTTCAAACTACTTTCTATCACATCACTGTGCTTTATGTGTGGATTTTATTTCCATCTGAATTTACTTTGTGCATTTACTTGTATATTTTCTTTTCTACTCCCCAAATTTTGTTATCACAACTCTCGGAACTTTGACAGCGCTTAGAACATAGGAACTTTATAAATGATCCTTGAGTTACATCTATCAGAAAGCAATTTCAAGTCATTTGGACATTGAATCTAAAATGTCTCCAAAACGTAAGACCCGCTGTTCATAAACAGTATCTATAATATACATTTGTAAAATAAATAGTCTAACAAAATGATCTATATACTGATTTGATTATGTAGTTATTTAAACATATCACATAACTGTAACATAATACAAAATGATGTTTGAAGTCTAATTAGCATAACACTTCCAAGAGCAATATTGTTTTGCCAGCGTGAAAGAAATAGAAAATGCTCATGTATGATACGTTTATATGTGTGATTGATGTTATAGATCTCAAAATGTCAAATCTTTAAAGGCCATAGAGAAATGACCAAAAACTGCTCAAATAACCAATTTATTTTAAGTGATTTCAGTAGATATGCTTGCATCTACTGAAATCACAGGAGACATATTTCATTTTCACAATTTGTTCTGAAAATTGTGGTAATTTGCATGAAAATGAGCATATTTCTTTCAAAATCACCTGACAAACATTTTCATCATCTATTTAAACAAACCATTACAAAATTAATATTTTAGAGATAATTAATATTGAGAGTAAAGCAAAAATATTGACTGTAGAAAATAAAAATTTGATCTTTCAAAAAAAGTATATTTTTCACAAGGAAGTTATGTTTTAAAGGAAATTTTCATTCTTTTAACATTACATTTAAACTTAGCTATTCAGTGTACAATGTAGAAGCATGTATACAAGTAGTTTTAATTATAATATGCAACTAAAATTGATTCACATTTCCAATCTGTTTGAACTAAAATCAATATTGTTCAATTAAAGTTTATTGCAATTCTTATTCATCTCTCATTTTTGCATAATAAAAAGTATGTACTATTGGAATATACTGAAACATCATATACAAACATATTGAATAGCTATAATTCATTGGAAAAACTATTTTAAGAACTTCCAAATTAGAAGAAACTTTTTTTATGAAATGCATCTGCCATCCTCTGTCTTTACTAATCATTAATATAATTATTTTGATCCATTTGATTAGAATCACAAATCCTGTCTTCAATGACCATATTTGTAAGTGCTTATTCATATTTTTTGAGTGAATTGATAATGAAGTTAATAGATGCTTAATAATGTTAATGACACATAAAATACAATTATGATGCTTAACAAATATTTCTTTTAAAAATATTTTGCATATAATTTTAGATTTTAAAATATTTAATCAAAGCAACATGTGATAATTTTTTATAGATAAGAACATTGATGCCTGGAAAATTAAAATGACAAGGAAATGGAATTTTTAGTTAGCAACGGATATATACTGCTATAAAAAAAATGCTAAACAAAAATGAACAAACACATTTCAAGCCTAATCATGAGAAAAGGGATGTGCATATTGTGAATATCAGGAATAGGAAATGGTGTAATACTAAAAGTTATACAGACTTCAAAGAGATTATTAGATGATCTTATGTATAACTTAATGTCAACATACATGAGGTTTTGAACTAAATATACAAATTCCTAGAAAACCCTATTTATCAAAACTGACACAAAAAAATAAAAAATCTGAATTTTTGTATATCTACTAATGGAATTAAATCTGTAATTAAAATCCATTTTTCAAATAAATCCCTTGACCTAACAGCTTGAATGTTTCTAAATATTAATACTTAAGGAAAAATTTCCAGAATGCACAAACTGTTCTAGATAATAGGAGAGAATTAAATATGTCTCAATGAGTTTATGAGGTTTGTAATATCTTAATATTGAAAACTAACCAAGGTTACATAAGAAAAAAAAAACTTAGATCAAACTCACTTACGAGTACAAGTGAAATCACTTATAAAATATTAACCAACCATAATTTGCAAAATATCATATACTACAATTAAAATGAGTTTATATTGGAAATTCAAATCTTGCTCAATGTTCAAATATCAGAATTTTCCACCTTATGAGTAGACTATGGATCAATATCATGTAATCATCTTACTAGTTGAAGAATAAACATTAACAAATTTCAACACTGATAATTGAAAAAAAATCCTATAGCAAACTGGGAACAGAAGATACTTTCTAAATTTCATGTAGAATATCTTAAACAAAGAACAAAACAACAAAAATCATCAAACAGCCTGTTTTCTTTTTCAAGCAGGGTAAAACTAAGATTCCTGCTATCACATATCTTACCTCACATTGTATTGGTGAATTTGGCTAGTGGAATTAATAAGGAAAATAAATTAAGCATACAAAGTATTAAGATATAAAACTTGAATTATTTATGATTTTATATATAGAAATACATCTATAGATAAATTATTAGAATGCACAAGTGAGATTATCAAGCTGACTGAATGGAACAACAGTTAAACTGCATTTAGTATTTATTTAAATCAATTTTATCAGTTTATGTTTAAATCAAAAATATTTAGAAAATATCTTTTATTTAAAGATACCATGTACAATAGATCAAAGAACATCAAATACATCACAGAAGTAAATCTATGAAAAACAACCAAAAGCTAGAACCATATATAAAACACAAAAATACATGCACATGTTCACACACATATATCAAAACACACATCTTCATTCACCTTGAGACTCACCAGCCTTCTCACCTCCCTGAGTACCCTCACTCAACCCTACAAAATATCTCCCACTTACACCAAATACAAATCTTCCAAATCTACCTATTCCAAACATAAACTGCCACACTTTCCAAAAACTTATATGGCAAATTTATTCTAAAATTTACATAGAAATGCAAAGATCCTAAAATAAGTAAACAACAAAGAACAGCAAAGAGGACTCAACTGCATTGTTTTTAAGAAATATTATACACTTTGAGTTATCAAAACACTGTAGTGTTATCCACAGATCAATGGAACAGAACAGAGAGCCTGTAAATGAGTGAACACATGTAAAATTAGTTGTTTTTCAATAAAATTGCCAAAGTAGTGAGGAAACAATGCTTTTTTTCCAACAAATGGAGCTGAAACAATTAGATAGCCACATGGAAAAAAGTAAATTTGAATTTTGATTCACAAGAATCATACACACACACACATGCACACACATGCAAACATACACATACTCTCACTGAAATAGGACATAGACCTAAAAATAAGCTAAAATTATTTTTAAAAATTGTAAAAGAAGACATAGGATAAATATTCACCACTTTTGGGTAGGGCAAAAAAATGTTAGTACACAAAAAGCACTAGCCAGAAAAGTAAAAGTGAAATGAAAAGTTCATAGTAATTCTTGGCAGCTTATATCAATTGTCAAAGATTTATTTATGGGCATTGGCTTGATTTCTCAGATCTCTTCTTTTATGTTTAAAAACATGCAATTGATGACTTTTCTAACTTTGTATTTAACTTTTGCTCTGCAGTATTTAAAAAACACAATTATTAAGATATGTCTGTAGAATACATTTTGTTAAAAGTTTATCTTTTGTGCTGTATAGAAATTCCGTAATACTGTTGGTCATCTAACTGCAGCATGTACCTTCTAGAGACTGTGGGTAGGTGATATAAATTTGTGATATATAATTGGCTCTCATGTGCATTCGGAAGTCTAACTGTATAAATGAATAGTTTCATAAACCCAAGACAAAAAGAACCCTCTACAAGATGAGTATTGAAGATACGTCAGATCCTGTCACTCCTTGCACAAAACCTATTAATAGCTATCTCTTTTAATCAGAGTGAAAGTCAAAGTCCTTAAAATGATCTATAAGGCCCCTCTGATTGCTCCCTGCCTCAATCCTCTGCTCTCTCTTTCTCATTACTTGGAGCCAGGCTGACATTCTCATGATCATTAAACCTACTGGACTTGGGGAAGTGAGTTTATATTATATTCAGGTTTACATTCAAATGCCATTTTTCAAAGAAGCTTTCCTTGCCCATTCTAACTCTTTAATTTCATGCATACTTCTTTCCTGATTTATTCTTTTTCTCCTCTTTATTTACCAGGGCTTAACATAAAATATGTTCCTTGTTTCTCACTTATTTTTTGTTTATTGTCTCCTCTACCATAACGTGAATTACATGAGGAAAATTATTTTTGGGTTTATTCTGTATTTATTGCTGAATTGTCAATACTAATAAATAAGCTTGGAATAGAGAGTACATTCCAGGAGGATTTTTTTTTTCATGAATAAAAGAAGTAAATAAGAAAGAATTGAAACTTTTTGATCTATTTCTTCTGTTTCTTCCACAGTAGTCTCATCCTTAAGGACTTACGTTAATTTTGGTGATTAAATAGAGAAGGTAATGTAGCACAGACGGTGGGAGAATCACGGAAATTTTCGGAAAAGTTCAATCTTATTTAACGTTGGATTGTCCTATTGCTGCTTCTACATCTAACATCGTTCGACACAATGGAGTTCAGCAGGAGAATCACCCTGGTGGTGGTATTCTAATTAGAAATTGCTATGAATTTCATAGTCTTTTAAAAGGGGTATACGGAAGTATTTTTGAGAGGGGCTATTAGATACCCTTACTGAAACATCGAATTAAGCTATTTAAATAAGTAGGAGGCGGTTAGAGATTCCTACTGGACTTCTCAAATGTATTGTTTTTTGATGCATTTATCCTTGATTATTAATATTTGGCAGTTGGTTCTGAATGTTCTCTAATGCCCATGGAAGTTAAAACTGAAGTAAATACAATAAAACGTTTAGTATCTACCTGTGATTCTTCATAACCCAAATGTGAAGATGTCTTTCAAATAACTTTCATAAATCTGCATTTTTTCAAGACTTTTCCCAGACATTTGGGATGTGTTTGGTTGTAATTAAAAATCCCAATAATTTTAAATGTTGCATTTAGTTTCCATAAAAAATGCCTTCTAATTTAAATTTCATCACCGTAAATTACTTTCCATATAATGCTTTATCATTGTAGCTTTCCAACTAAAATTTATTTACCTGTGGAATCAATTGCTTTTGTTCAACATTCATTCATATTTTCATTCCTCAAAATGACACACTGGTGAAACGTAGGGTTGTTCTTATGTGCTCGATCATATCTCCTTCTGTTTGTTGGCACTATACACAAGTCCATAGTTAACAGATATTCCTTCATTACTTCAGATAATCAGATTTATCTCTTCTGCAGGTGAATATCTCAATCTTATTTCTTCATTCTACATTAAAGTAGTCAAATTTTCCTTCCTGAGTATCTCAGTAGCTGATAACTATTGAAGGCATTTTACCAAATAATTAGTTTTTTCTAATTATTAGACATCTCTAAAATTCCAATAAAGACAGATTTTTTGGGGGGAACAAAATCATCCTGTTCCACTTGGAAATGAGAAGGTAAAATATTGATTTCATTTGCAAAGCTTTCATTGTCTTTTTTTTTTCTTTTTTTTTTTTTCTTTTTTTTGTTTATACGGAGTAACGCTGTGTTGCCTGAGCTGGAGTGCCGTGGCGTCAGCCTAGCTCACAGCAACCTCAAACTGCTGGGCTCACGTGATCCTCCTGCCTGAGCCTCGCGAGTAGCTGGGACTACAGGCATGCGCCACCATGCCCGGCTAGTTTTTGTATATATTTTTAATTGTCCAATTAATTTCTTTCTATTTTAGTAGAGACGGAGTCTCGCTTTTGCTCAGGCTGGTTTCAAACTCCTGAGCTCAAACAATCCGCCCACCTCGGCCTCCCAGAGAGCTGGGATTACAGGCGTGAACCACCGCGCCCGGCCTGCCTTTTGTGGAGCAAATAATGTTTAAAGTAAAAGTTACATAGAATGCCACTGAAGTGTTAACAGGTGAGTATTAAAAATAAATCACCTTACTCCTGAAAGCAATGAAGCTGTTAAAATGAAAAAAAAATTGAGCAAAAATTAAAACTTTCAAATGGCAAAATAAAGTTTTAGAATTCACGGAGAGATCAGCTAAATGGCAATGAACAATACTGTACACCTTGAAAGACAGTGCCAACGTTAGTTATGAAGACTGCATTATATCCACATATTCAGCACTTTTTACTGTGCTCCATAATAAATGTTGGTGAAATTTTCAATAATTAAGGTTCTGTGCTTTATAATCCTTAGAGCAATCATGCTGGTCAGGAAAACTACTATTTCTTTCCTTTGAAAGCCACATCTTTAGTTTCTGACTTTTCATAAATGTAAGTGAAAAAGACATGGCCATTCTTCTTTATATTAGTGCAAGTTGCTGGTACCTCTTTCAACATCAAATCTAAACAAAAATAAATTCTACATGGGAAGATTTATTAATACCTACTTATTTTCAAGTTGTATACTTAGGTTTTGGGATTTCTATTTGAGCCTCCATACTTAAGTCCTACAACTTGAAGCTTTATCTAGAGTGGAAAAATGAAGGATGACAAAATATTCCATAAATGTTGAGACATTCTTATAACATGCCATTCAAATGGAACTTAATTACTGATGAATCACTTGCTAAAGAAAAACTTGACTGGAAATTAAGAAGATGAGATTTCCATGAAGGAAAGCCACCCCTCCAACATGACCACTACCAAAATCATATATGCTGATAAAAACTGGGTGGGGCTAATCGTAAACTAAGGGATATTTGATAAAAGTTAAAGCAAATGCCATCAGGACCTGCACCATTGCTTGCACACTCTGCAAATGCTTGGTACGCAATTGCCTTCTTTCTATATTTCACTTACACAGCATGCCGGGAGTAACCAGAGATGTCTCACTAACGAGTACAAATTTCGGTAATGCCTCTTTTTAAAGAAAGATCACATAAGCTTTAAGACAGTCTATTTCAATAAGTAATATTGCATAAATTAAATAGATAGTATACAGAAGAAAGCAGTAATTTAGAAAATGGGTTCAATAGAAGTTTAGTGACAAAGCATAGAGCGATTACAAATATGTGCAAACAGATAAAATATACAAAGAAGAGAGTCAGGAAAACTCAGCTATTTATAAAAATGATCAAATGAAAAAACATGAAAGCCTAAAAGAAGAAATATCTTAAAATAAAAGAAGAAAATTTTCCTAATCTAAAAACTCCAAAAAGTACCACTTTATCCATCAACATTTAGAAAAACACAGCTGTATTAAAATTTATTTTTTCGGAATGAAAGAGAAACTTCTATAAGCAGAAAATAGCATCCAACTCCCCTTCTCTCCACACCAAAACTTTAGCTTGGCATCCTATTTCTCCTTTATAAACAAAAATAACAGAATAAATAATATACAATAACTTTTTTCCTCTCCAAACGCCAAAGAAAGGACGCATACGTAAAACTTCTGGGAAATTTTATTAGAGTCAACCTCCCAGGATTTTCAATGAGTTCTCCTTTGTGTAGAAATGTTAACATTAGAAAAACCATTAGGAAATACTTGAGAACAACATATCTACAGTAATTAAAAAATAATTTGTGAAAAAAATATATATTCAGTAATGCTAATACATGTCTGTGAAAGAAAATTATACAAGGGGGTACAGTACATTATATTTCTGATAAATAAAAATGTCAAATAAATATTCTAGCTTTTTTGATAAATCAAATAAAACTCAGGAATGAGGAATATGAATTATAAAAGAAAAAATGGTGAATATTGAAACCAGTAAAACTTAATTTTAAACCATTTTTTGCAGTGTGACAAATTAATGGATATGTTAAGTTACATGATTTATTTAGAATAATGTTCATAATTTAAAAGAAATTGATGATGGCAGTATGCATCTAAAATTATAAGATCTTCCAAGAAAATGTATGGAGTAAAGAATAATAAAGTAATAGATACTTTAATATGACTATTTTAGACACTGGAAGAAACGATGGGTTTCAAATATGTATTTATTAGTAAGTAAAAAAGATATAAAATATCCAAATCACCATAACCTGGGCTGAAATTACAGTAGATATTGTTATTTCATGGCCCAGAGATGGTTTTCTGTATTGCATGCACACCTTAGGCTGCCTTTGTCTGTTAAAGTATTATTACTTATGTGTGAGTACATCTTCCTTGTTTGCATATAAACCTAGAAATTAATACAGGGATTCCAGATGCATAACAATGTGATAAACAAGAGAAGAATAGAGTATGATACAAGGGGTGAGCTTTGTTAGTAAACTTTATGTTACTTAAATATTCACCTCTGCTCCAGGCTATTTTTCAGAAAGTCTGAGATTTTTGTCAGAGTGAATTTTAAGGCTCTGTTTGGCACATATTTGCATACACACACATACACATACCCCACACGCTTTATGGCTCTGATCTGGTAACCAAACTGAAGCTCCTTTGAAAATCACATTCCTTCCTGAATCACACTGTGACAGGTTAATGCCTCTGTTCTCCACTACGGCTGCTGTGCCAGGATGATGGATGATACAATGTGCAGGCATCCAACCGAAAAAGCCACTGAGCTTTGGTGTGAATTTAGGTGTTGATGAAAGATGAGCTCTTGCTTAAAAGAACATATACTGTTCACAAAATCTCCAGAGAAACTATTAAAAACTCACTTTTCATTTTAAAGAGAGGCTTAATTACTGGTTAGACAGCATGTAGCAGCATGCCTATAATCTTCCTGTTGCAGTATTGCTGTAAATGATAGGAGTGTGAAATACTCTGTATATGATTTCAGAAAACCGGAAGTTAGCATGGATAACAGCCTCATTAATGTGTCATCAGAAATACTCAGTTGGGAGGCCTGGCACAGAGTGAAGGCTACTCTATTTCATAATGCTGTTTGACATTTAAGAAAGTCACAAATACCATTCTGGACACCGAACATTATTTTTTAGACCACAAAACTATGTGAATGTACAGTAATTAAGAACAGTGGAATATTTTAACTCCATTTTGCTACCTTCAAATAAAAGGTCAGGTGGGCTGTACAGCTAAGATTTTGTTGGTGGTAGCTAAAGAATTAGCTATTGTATTGAATATAATGCCATTTAGCTGGAATAGAATGGAGCAGATCTAGACAAAGATAAAACTGGCCAAGAAAAAATACTTCTCTGGGGCTGCTTCTTCAACACTAGGCTCCACTGAAATATAGTCAGAGTGCATGTAGTCCAATTAGTGGAAATTCTGCTGGAGAAGTTATCTAACTTTGGGGAAACAACCTAAGAATTGATGGAGAATTAACAGGAAAAAAAAACCTTCTGTATTTCTTTGCCTCCAAATCGTCATTAGTTTTAAGACACATCATTAATTTAATCACAAATTGCAAGTAAAATTAATTTGACATATTTGCATATACTGTTTTGTGATTAATATGATATATATTTATCCTTGCAATATCATATTTTTATCTCTTTAGTGTCTTATTCAATGTTTGCATTTAATCATTCTTTGAATTTACATAATAAAGATTATTTTATATTACTGATGGCCACTTGAACTTGTGTGTAGTGTCACATTGTCGTGTTGTTCTGTATCATCCATGCTTGCAATCTTGACCTCCAGATATTTAAGATAGAATATAAAGGATATCGAATGCTCTTAAAGTTTTGTCTCCATTTCGTATTTGCAACTGTGCCCTTGACTCACTTTTTTTCTGCCTTAAGTTCCATCATGTAAATCTGGTAAGGCTGTATTGTAATGTGTTGTGTTGTGTTGTATTGTTGTTAATGGAACGACTTAATTACAGATAGTTACCGGTACTAAAATTGAATTCCTTTAATGAGCATAAATATTAAAAAAAATTACTCATATACCTGGGGTACTTCGTTTAGTTATTATTTTAGTGGTATTATTTCACACTGATTTTTGAATCAGCTGCATATTTTATATTGGCCATACTTTCAGTCTAGCCGACATGCTTTCATCAGAATGTTCAAGTACCCAAAGGAATAACACATTTTTAATTATTTGTTTTAATTTAGGAAGAAAAGTCAATTGCTATATTGAATTATGTCAGTTCTGGACTGCTTGGGGGAACTGCTGTTACCCATACTGAAATATTTTTTCTATCCAAATTTGATGAGCGATTCCCCTACACATTCATTGTTTGTCTTATGGATTTGAAACTTTTAAATGTAAATATTTCTTGCAAAGTTAAGACTGTCAGCTTCTATCAGTCATTTGCATCATCTGATATTGATTTTTGGCTCTTGAATTGACAATATGGTTGGATAAGGAAAAGAGGATAAGAAGTAGACCACAGCTCAAATTGTTCAGGATAGAGCAAGTATCATTTATGGATAGGGAAAGGGAAGTTAGTATGAAGCTTTTAAGAAAACAAAAAGCAGATTTTTAATTATTTTTCTCAGGACTGACCCAGTTTAGATTCTATAAAACCGTTTCATAGGAACTGAAGAAACAGACTCACAGATCCTTAAGCAGAGAAAATCAAGGTAAAATTGCATTTTTTTGGCATTATGGGCATTTACTAGTATATCCTTAGCTGCTTTTTTATAAAGGATAGAAAACGGATTTTGGAATGAGACTTTTTTTAATTTTTTTAATTTCAGCATATTACAGGGGTACAAATGTTTAAGTTAAGTATATTGCCCTTGCCCCACCCGAGTCAGAGCTTCAAGCATATCCATCCCCCAGACGATGCACATCCCACCCATTACGTGTGTGTATATACCATCCCCTCCACCCCCTCCGATCTGCCCGACACCCGATGAATGTTATTACTATATGTGCACATAAGTGCTGATCAGTTAATACCAATTTGATGGTGAGTACATGTGGTGCTTGTTTTTCCATTCTTGGGATACTTCACTTAGTAGAATGGTTTCCAGCTTGAATTTCATTTTTTTCCCATTCATTTTCTTTGTGCCTGAATGCATAACTTAAGCCTTGATTTTCTTGATTTCATCTATAAATTGGGGAGAATAGTATCTGTACAATAGAAGTCTTTTTTGTGTTTAATAACAGAATGTATATAAAGAGCCTAAAGGGATGACTTGCAGAGAACAAACCTGGGGGAAAGAAGAAGCAGGTGGCAAAACAAGGCACAGATTCTCTACCCCAACTCTGATGTTTCACATATGAAAGACGACATGCAAGTCAGAAGTTCAGTTAAGTGAGAGTATGTGTCCTGTTTCTTATATATACAGCAGAGTACTTACTGCGTGGGTCACCAGATTGAGGGAATAGAAGCCTCTGCCATATACTGATTGTATTAACAGGACAAGATTCCTGCCTCTCCTCCTTACTTTATTCTCAGATGAGGACTCTGGAGACATGTCTAGACTTTCTTCTATATTAAATATTTAACTCTTCCTATATCATTTCTTTGTCATATTTGTATTTTGAAGAGTTTTCAGAGCACCAATTTTGCTGCCCAAAATATCAATTAATATATTATGGTATTTTCTAAAGATTTAATTTAAAAAAGCTTAAAACATATAAAATTCAATCCATATAATTTTCAAATTTTCAGTTGGATACATTGCAATTTTTAAGACTTATCTAGACATATGTATTACACATTTAAAGTTTTAACATAAAAATATACACTGTAATGATTATTTTAGTATGATTCTGGAACTCAATTTGCAAAATAATTTTAATCTTATGAAATGATCACGTTTGTCCATCTTTTTTTCCTACTGTTAACTTACATAACTTGTTTTAGCTCTTATTTTATTATATTGCTAATCTCTATTAGGATAAACTTAAGTCTCCTTTTTTATTATTTTTGAATTTCAAATGTAATATGTAAACATATACACAGAACTACTAAATGATATAAAAATTATTTGTAACACAAATTCAGGCTGCCAAAATTCTTAAGAATATTTTTTAAAAGTTTTTAAAGTTTTTTAAGTTAACAATACTGACAATACTCAAGTTTTCTCCTTTCTGATATCTTTTTATTTTTATTTTTATTTTTATTTTTAAATATGTTGTCCACACTCAAAATTAGAATGCATGGTTGTAGCTCACATGGTTCTAAAGAAGTGGTACAACCTACTTTGCTGGTCCTAAATTCCCTATTTATTCATGGCCATTGCTAAGTTACCACTGAGCCTGAAAATCTACTTTTAAACATGTGGGAATTAATTGGCATCTTGCTCTTGTTGAGAGCCAATTTTATTCAAAACTTGTTCTCCATAACTTGCCACCTCTGCCAATTCTTTTTGCTTTAGGAAATTTCTTGGGCTTCTCTTTAAGGTAGGGCAAGAAGGTAAAGTCCCCACCATTATACAAGGTTTTGTATTTATGGGAGCTTCAGTTTCCTCCTATTGAAAATGTGAACTTAATTCTGATTTCTCAAGATTATTGTAAAAATGTTTGAAAAAGTATATATAAGAAAGCATATTTTAAAGAGTTGTATTAGTTTGCTGAGGCTTCAAGAACAAAATACCATAGACTAGGTGGCTAAACACCAGAAATTTAAATATTTCCTCAAGTTTAGTTGCTAAAAGTCCAAGAACAAGGCTCTGGTCAATTTGATTTCTGGCAAGGGCTCACTCCGTGGCTTGCAGATGGCCGCCTTCTTGCTGTGTCCTTACATGGCCTTTCCTAGGTGCATGCGTGTGGAGAGAGAGGGAAAGAGGTCTCTGGTATCTCTTCTATAGGGATCCTAATCTTATTGAATCGAGGACCCCTGTCTGACCTCATTTAACTCTAATTACCTCCTTAGAGGTCCCATCTTCAAATACAGCCACACAGGGGGTCAGGGCTTCAACACATAAATTTTGGAGTGACAAATACTTATTTTGTAATATTCTACCCCATTTCACCCCCAAATTTATGTTCTTCTGACTTGCAAAATACATTTATTCAATCTTGGTAGTACCAAAAGTCTAAACTTATTGCAGCATCTACTCTAAGGTCTAAACTTCAAAGTCTAGTCTAAATATATCTAAATTACTAATACATATGGATGAGATTCAGAGTAGGATTCATCTTGAGGCAAAAATTTTTTCTAGTTATTACTCTAGAAAAGTTGTGTACTTTAAAAATACAATGGTGGGACAAGTGTACGATAGATATTTCCATCCTCAAAGAAAGACATTGAAAGGAAGAAAGGGGTTGTGGATCCCAATCAAGTCCAAAACCTAGCAAGGCAAATTTAATTAGAATTTAAGACTTGACAATAACCATCTTTGGTTCAACTCTCTGCTCACTCCCAAGCTAGTGGAACCAATATATATTCACATTCCTGCCCTGAGACAAAACCTGGTGAGCCAATCCCTGAGCCAGTTGACTTGCCACATATTCAATTCCTGACCTGAGAACCAGCCTGGCCCCCTTCCCCAGCATAGCTGTGCCACTGCCAGCACAAACGCAGAACATCTTACACTACTAAGGTACTTGCAGATATTGCTGACATAGATTACAACAGAAGAAATTGCACAAGACTACACTACTGAGCCCACCCAGAACCAAAGTCAATGCACTCCATCCAACCAAGATCCTAGGACTCATCTAGAGGCAAACAGTCTTTCCCCATGAAAGCTACTCCATAAAATTGAAAGAGGTAACTATTCCACCAGATGCTTGGATATCAATGTAAGGGTAAAAGAAAAATTAAAGCACATGGAAATATGACACAGACAAAGGAACACAATTCATTATTCCTCAGTAATACACACCAAAGAAAAAGAAATTTACGAAATACTTTAAAATAAATTCAAAATAATGACCTTGAGGAAATTCAGTAACATAAAAGAGAATTCAGGTAGAAAATTTAACAAATTTAGATGTGAATGAGAATATCAACAAAGAAATATCACTAAAATAACACAGAAATCTTAGAACAAAATAACTCAAATAAAATTTCAAATTACAATTGAGAGCTTCAACAACACACCATATCAAGCAAAAGAAATAATTTCTTGACTTAAAGACAGGCCTGTTAAAATAAACCAGAGGAGAAAAAAGAAATAAAAATTTACAAAAAAACTAAATAGAAGATTAATAAAACAAAAAGTTGGTTCTTGGAAAAAATAAACAAAATTGGCATGCCTCTTGCTAGATTAACAGAAGAAGAAAAGAAAAGACACTAATAAGCTCAATCAGAAATGAAAAAGGAGAAATTATAATTGATAACACACAAATACAAAATATCATCTATGAATACTATAAAAATCTCCATGCACATAAACTTGAAAATGTGAAAGAAATGCATTAGCCTAGTTCACAGCAACCTCAAACTCATGGGCTCAGGCAATTCCCCTGCCTCAGCCTCCCAAGTAGCTGGGACTACAGGTGTGTGCCATCATGCCCAGTTAAGTTTTTCTATTTGTAGTAGAGAGAGGGTCTTGCACTTGTTTAGACTGGTCTTAAACTTCTGATCTCCAAATGATCTTCCTCAGCCTCTCAGAGTGCTGGGATTATCGGCATGAGCCACTGAACCCAGTCTGGACAAATTCTGAGAAACACATAGCCTCCTTAAGCTCAATCAGAAAGATACAGAATTCCTGAATAGCCCAATATCAAGTACTACAATTGAACCAGCAATAAAAAAAAAAGTTCGTAAAAAAAAATCCCACACCACATGGTTTTACACCTGAATTTTACCAGACCTACAAAGAAGAACCAATGCCTATACTGCAGAAATTATTCTACAACATCAAGAAAGGAGAAATCCTCCCTAACATGTTCTATGAAGCCAACATCACCCTCATACAAAAAATAGGAAAGGGTGCAACAAAAATAGAAATCTACAGACAAATATCCCTTATGAATATAAATTCAAAAATTCTGAATAAAATCCTAGCAAACTGAATTCAGTTGTTCATCAAAAAAAAAAAAATAATCCATCACAACCAAGTGGGCTTCATCCCAGAGATGGAGGGAAGGTTCCACATATGCATATCTATAAATATAATTCACCACATAAATAGAAGTAAAAACAAAAACTCTATGATCCTCTCAATAGATGCAGAAAAAGCATTTGACAAAATTCAGCACCATTTTATGATAAGAAAACTTAACAAAATAGACATAGACAGGATTTACCTAAAAATGATGCAAACCATAGATGACAAACCCACAGCCAACATCATACTGAATGGGGAAAAATTGAAAGCATTCCCACTTAGAACTGGAAACAGACAAGGTTGCCCTCTATCACCACTTCTATTCACCATAGTGCTGAAAGTCCTAGACAGAGCAATCAGACAAGAATAGGAAATCAAGTATCCAAATGGGGGCAGAAGAGATCACACTATCACTCTTTGCTAATGATATGCTCTTATATCTAGAAAACCCCAAAGACTCTGCCATGAGACTACTGGAATTGATAAACAAATTCAGCAAAGCCTCAGGTTACAAAATCAATGTAGAGAAATTAGTGTCATTTCCATATGTCAACAGTAGTCAACCTGAGAACCAAATCAAAGCCCCAATACCCTTCACAATAGCAACAAAGAAAATATATAGGAAAATATTTAACTAAGGAGGTGAAAGACCTCTGCAGGAAGAATTATGAAACATTGAGGAAGGGAACAGCAGAGGATTTAAACAGGTGGAAAACCATACCGTGTTCAGGGGTCTCCAGAATCAACATTATTATTTTTTTTATTTTATTTCAGGATATTATGGGAGTATAGATGTTTAGGTTACATAGGTTGCCCTTGTCCCCTCTTCCACTGCAAGTCCGAGTTTCAAGTGCATCCATCCCTGGGATGGTGTGCATCACACTCTTGTGTACGCATACACTGGTCCCCTCCTTGCCCTTCCCACCTCCCCCATACCACACATCCAATAGATATTATTCTTATACATGCACTTATGTGTTGATCAGTTAATACCAATTTGATGGTGAGTACATGTGGTGCTTGTCATCCCATTTTTGGAATACCTCATTAGTAGAATGCGTTCCAGCTCTATCCAGGAGTATATAAGAGGTGCTATATCACCATTGTTTCTTAAAGCTGAATAGTACTCAATGGTATACCTATACCACATTTTATTAATCCACTCGTGTATTGATGGACACTTGGGTTGTTTCCACATCTTTGCACTTGTGAATTGTGCTGCTATAAACATTCGCCGCCCAGGAGCTTTTGATCACCCTTTTCCTTGCCACCTTCCTACCACGCTCCTCTGACAGAAGTAGTGTCTTGGAGGAGCCACAGGGTTGGCAATACCTGTGCTATGTGTAACGGAGCAGGGGCTTGGCACCCGGCACTGTTAGGGAATTTCTGGAGCATCTAACCCAGAGAACACTTCCATGTTTGGTGTCACCTTCGGGTGTTTACATTTTTAAAAATTTGATGCCAACAGAAAAGAGAGTCCACATGAAGATAGAATTTCTAGCTTCTCTGACCTGGTGGCATGGGGGCCAGTTCTTAGGTCCCTAGGCCACTGCAGTCCCTGAGGACCCATTCAGTTCTGTGTTCTCAGCTCGACTCTTCAAAGCATTTTATCTTGTCATCCCTAGTTGAATGCAGCCTCTTACCTTATGGAAGAGGACAGTAGTTGGCCTGGTTACGGGATTTGCCTGAGGTCATCCGGTTTGTCCACAGAGTGCGGTCCCGGCTTCCAGTACAGGCCTCCTGCCTCTGCGTCCCATGTCCCCCTCTCTCTGTGCGTGTCTAGGCCCTGCCTTGAGAAGCTCTGCTGAGCTCTATGAAATCCAGAAGCCCGGTCCAATGGGCCCTGGTTCTGGTTCTCAGGGGGTCCGTGGGGGATGTGTTCGGGATCCTATGTAACACTACTTTATGAAATCATCACAAACCAAGTTCCCCTGGGTGAGTCGATCTGAATTTCCTGTCCGCGAATGTTCTTACATCTCTCTGCACCTGTTTAAAAACCACACAATAAAAACTTTAAAGGACATTTACAAAGGCAGTCATAATCCCCCCACCATAGCACAGCAGCTGCCCTGTCTTTGATTTTTAGAAATGCTTTCAATTGCAGAAAAGGCTTTTTATCCTGTGCCACTGACAATATATTTTAACCAAACGCCCTGCCTTCCTCTGTCTCTCTCCCCCCTTCTCTTCTCTCCCTGTCTTGTCCTTCCCTTTTCCTTCCACCCTTTCCCACATGCTGTCCCTGGGGTAACACCAGCCTTCCATCCCGTGTCTAGACTGTGTCTCTCGGAGGAGGGTGCAGTTGCCCAGTCTTGCTCGGTAGCAGCCCAGGCCCACCCTCGGCAAGATAAATCTCAGGTCCTGCGAGGCAGAAGGGGGAACAGCAGGCATCAGGAATATGCTAGAAATATGCCTCCCTATGCCTTCTTTTGCATCTACTCAAGGGGAGCGTTTTGGCTGCAGGATTGTGTGTGTGTGTGTGTGTGTGTGTGTGTGTGTGTGTGTGTGTAAAGAAATAAACTGCAATAGTGAGACTTTCGACACCAGGAATCCCCTCCATCACTAGCCTGCTACCTTCAGATAATTTTATTTTGATGCCTCTGACCTGTAATAATTTTTAGGCTCCATGTAGTCATTTTTTACTGTGTATGGCATTCTTAGCATTTATGTCTGTTCATTTCAATAAACAGTTATTGCAGTGTGCCAGCGGGGCGTATTTTAGTACACAGTGATCACAAAATGCAAATGGCACTTCATTAGGCGGGCCCTGCCCTGTGGTGCTGGAAACAACCCCTGCTTTTAGTGCCGTAGTAGCTGTGTGACCTTGGGCAAGTTACTTTACTTCTCTGTGTTCAGTTTCCCTTCCTGTAAAATGGAGATCCTTAACCCTGCTGAGAGGATTAATTAAATGAGATACTGTAAGCGAAGCACTTTGCACCAAGACTGGCAAACGGATCCCTCCCCATGTTTTCACTACAAGTTTTCTTTAGAGTTTGAGAACCTGCCAAGCAATTAATAATCTGTTAACAAACGCTTATTGTGTTCGGGAAGCCCAGAGTACAAAGGATTGCTTTTGGAGAGTGAAGAATCTTCTTGTAATGTAAATAGTCAACTCCAATTTAGGTTTTTAAGTTTAGTACGCCTTGTGGTTAACCTGTTCAGTTAGTCCAGCTCTACTTGGAGTTCTGGGGAGATCTGTCCGAGTTGGATGTTGCTTGAGAGGCAGGGCCCGGGTCTGTGGCCTGAAAAGGTGAGCTTTGCCGTACTCTTTGCTGATGTCCTCAGGCACAGGCTCTGGACTCGGCGTGTGCAAGCTGCCCCTGGCAGGTCTTGGGAACATCTGGGGGTTCGGTTCCATCTTTCTTTCCTAATTCACATGTTCTGCACCTGCAGGGCCTCTACTGATTCATCACCTCCGTTTCCTGAGGGCCATTTGGCTGAACGCCACTAAGTGGTAGAAACATACATCTCGCAAATAGGTGATCTAAGATCAGGGAAGAAAAGATTTTACAAACCTTCCCCTTTTTTAG
Source organism: Avahi laniger (assembly GCA_963575035.1). Lineage (NCBI taxonomy): Eukaryota > Metazoa > Chordata > Mammalia > Primates > Indriidae > Avahi > Avahi laniger. Next base: position 35,863 of record CAUYSK010103436.1, on the reverse strand, counting down.
GATTTCGAGTCTCACGGTACAATCCAAGATTAAAAATTCTGAGCTCTGTCACTGCCAGGTGGATGGATTGGGGACATTCCCTCCTCTCTCTGGGCTTTTCTGTCCTCATTTGTAAGTTGAAGACCGTGGAATATACTTTACCTTGGAGAGGCAGGAAACTTTGGAAACCTGATTCATTCATCAGACCTGTGTTGTTTTAGTGTTTTCTCTCTTCTGTGTGCTTGATTTCTTTGACATTAAGTAATCTGCTTGTGGTGTTATAGAATCTGGATGTTGAAAGAAATGGTCAAGGTCATTAAGGCTTTATGGTTTCCCCAAGTGCAAGAAGCACACTGCAGGTGGAATGTCAGATGCCTTCTAGGGATACACGGGCAAGACCTTGACTCACCAAAGAGGAAGTTAGTCCTTTTCCAGTTTTCTTCTAGTGCTCTGATTATCTCAGGGAGAAATTCTCTGTTTGCAGTTTTGAATATTTCTTACCACTCACCTATCTCCCTTTGGAACAAAGGCAGAGAAGCTTTAGGCCAGACTTGGCCAGCAAGCAGCGGCATCTACCTGGAATTTCATAACCTGGTTTTGTTTTGCATTATGTTTATAGTGAAAGTTATCATCTATTTTTTCACTGATAATACCAGTTTTCACATATGGCAATGTTACAAAGTCTCATTAAATGCATTTCTTTAATTAAAAAAATATGACTCCTTGGAAAAAAAACAGTTTAGGGAACAGCAGGAGGTGCCATGCAGATAGGGCAGAAGTTGGGACGGGGGGTGTGAATACCGTGTTTAGGAAGCCCTGACCCAGTCCTTCTGGATCAGTCCAAATCCCACTGACTTCAGCTCCATTTCTGACCTCACCAGTGACACATAACCAGGGGGCAGCATTCATCGGCCAGAAGGTTCCTTGAAGGCCCGGGTAGCGTCTTTTGCATCCTTGTCTTCCGTTGCCCAGCACAGGGATCTGGACATGTTATTATTCATTTATTTGACACATTTTGAGGGGACCCCTGCTCCTCAGCTGCCTTGTGCTGGGCCTGGGGGTCTGGTAGTGAGAGATGCTCTTGTTGAATGTTGGATGTCTTCATACCAAAGAATTGACACTAGGTTGTAATGGCCCAAAACCCACATCACACAAATAGGTTGGCCTCTCGCTTAGGGGAGGGTTGAGCTGGTAAGTTTGGCCTCAAGGTGAGTGGGAGAGGGGTTCTCCATGATGGTGTCTCCTGAAAGTGTTGCCTTCCTGTTCTTTGGCCGCCAGCTCTACCCCGCACTGTTCAGAATGACCAAATTATTGCCATGGGAGCCACCATTCTCCCCAAAGCAGCAGGAAGGACACCCGTTTTGGTGCAGTCTGATTTTTCCAGGAGTCAATTCTTCCACGGGGAAGATGGCCCAGAAGGTCAGAGGCAGGCCCTGCTGCAGGTGTCTGAGACTGCGTTTAAGGACCCTTGTGAGCAGTCAGCAGGCTCTGGGGCTCTCCCCAGGGTGCAGTTAGCAGGGGCTGAGGTTGGGAAGGCAGAGAGAAGCTCGTGTCCTGTGTGTTGGCTGAGGAAGGCTGGACTCAGGGCTGGGGAATGTTGGTGATATAAGAAGTTTAACTGAGCTTCCCAAAGGGGAGGCATTCAGAGGCTGGATGTGGCTCTGATGGAATTTAAGTTTTTCTTATAGCCTGGGACCCAGCCTTGAGACCATTAGGACATTGGCTGCACTTTGTTCGGTGCCAATGTTCGGACTGGTGAAAGTCAAAGTCATTTGTCAAAACATGAAATCACTTTCTTTTGAAGAAATTAAAGCTGACATCATGACTGTTGCTTGATTCCTGAGCCTCACTCTTCTCTGACCCCCTTAGTTTTGAAATATGGAATATGCATCTTTGTTATTTATGGACAGATATCGATGATCTCTCCACCTCTGACCTTGACCTCCGACCTCTACCACCCCCTATCCCTCGCCTCATACCATCATTAACCCTCCCTGACCACCCTGCGCCCTTTGCTCCTCTATGAATATCTCTCAGCCAGGTGTAGGATAGGAAAGTGTGTTTTGCATTTTACATGATCATTTTTAAAATGTTCGAAGTTTAATGATTTGTTTTTCGAGTTGTATCAGAATGTCCCCGCCTTGAATGGCCCCATCAAAATGACAGCACGGGGGATACATGGGGTTGAAAGTGGGACCTGTGAGTGCTCCGCGGGCTGGTCCCAGCTCTGCCACAGCCTCCTCGTGCGGGGGAGGGCGTATCCGGCCTTTCCCTTTCGTGGCACTCTGCTTATCCTTGTCCCGAGACGGGGTTTGGGTCCCTCATTTGAGCGCGTCTCCTCGTTTCCCCATGCCAGTTCGCTTGTCTGTGTGACGGGCCCCCGAAGCTGACCTTCGGGCCTCTTCTGATTCTGAAGTTTCTGAGTGGGCGGCTGTGCTTGAGTCCACGGTTGTGAGATGGGGGACCAAAATCAGGATGGCCGCTTGTTTCCTGTGGATTTTATGAGGGGACGTCACTACAGAGTAAGGGCGACAGGTGGGCAGGGGCCGTCCCCGTCTCATCCAGTGCCTAGAGTGGCGCCAGTAAGTTGGCTGACCGAGTGGAAGAACACAGGCTATTGTATTAGTTTTGTGCAAACAACCAATAAGCCTGAAGGAGGCGAAGTCTCCTTGGCCTCTCCTTAAGCAGGACTGGACCCTGGCAGCCTGAAGGCACTGAGGAAGGGAAAGAAAAGGAGGAAGGCAGAGTGAAGCCTGAGTCCCGCAAGTGTGAGGGGTTTGCTGTGTAGTCTTCCAGTCCCTGGCTGAGCGTCCCAACCTCTAAGTCCTTTGCTGTTAGTTTTCTAAAAGCAGACTCCAGGGGGAAGCTGCAAATATCTAGCAGTCGGATTCGTGTTGCAGCTGTCGAGACATCCTTAGGCCGCAGCTGCCTGGGGCTCAGCCCCTAGCCTCTGCTCAGCGGCGTACTGGTCACCTCTGTCTTCTTTGGACTGGCTGGGGCCGCGCTAAACCAGGAGAGGAGCCCTGGGCCTGCCCTCTGGCTTAGACCCTTTGCCATTCTTGTGTCCTTACACTCTGCTTGGAAAGGCACAGAGCTTGGAGCAATAAAGGCTGAAAGAGGATCCCTGGGACACCAGAGGCCTCGAGGTATGATTATATTTCAATCCCCATGCAAAATTGTGGAATGCCGTGCCATCCAGTTTCCCTGTCAATATTATTTCTATTATGTTGCAATCTGAGAACAGGAGCCAATCTGTGGCCTCTCCAGTGCCTGGTTTTGGCAGCTGAGACCATCGAGAGAGCGAATGATCAGTCACTGTATGTTGTGTGGCTCCGAGTGACAAGACAGTGGTACCTTGATGTGCTGTCTTCAGGAGGGACACTGAACCAGCTGATCTGAGCTGGAAATTGATCTTTCATCTCTTGGAACTGGTGCAAGTGCAGAGATGTCCAGAAGACGTGTCAGGGAAGGGGGCAGCCTCATCCTGAAAGAGCAGTTCTCTGCAGCTCGGAAAGGCCAGAGTGCAACATGACCCAAGAAAATCACGAAGGGGACAGAGAGGAGTGGGGAGGCTTTATTGTGTTAGTGATGATCTGTGAGTTATAATCAAGGCATGTTGATGGACAGGGCCTTGGCCTTTGTTGGCTGCCGGTTTATTTCTTCCACCAAACTTAATTGAGGCCAGCCACAATACAAAGGTGTATTGTATTGATACACAGATGAGTCAGCTTTAGTGACTCTGGCACTTGCACGTGGGTTGACAGGGGAGATGTACATGGACGTGAAGTGGAGTGGATGGCGTCTTCCTGCACCCTCCCTTGTCATCGCCATCCTGAGGTCCTCCCCAACTAGGTCTGCAAAAAGTGCCTGCTTTGTCTGTCCCTTGGAGAATATGCACGCTAATTTTTCACTAGACGTAGATCCTAGGCAGGTGTTCTGGGTGGTGGTGGTAGAACCAAACTTGACTGTGGGAGGATGGTTTCTTTGATCTTGTATCTCGCTGTGGATGACACCTAAATCGTGTAAGAGGAGGAGGGAGGCTGGGAATCAGGACTTCAGGCTTCTAGACATGGCTTTGCCACTTAATCTGTTAATAGGATTTAGAAAGATGACTTCTTACTGCTTCAGTTTATCTGTTCAATGGGGAGGTTGGGTGGCCTGGCATATCTCGATATATGTATATGATACTTCTTAATATATGTTATATACATATCACAAAATCTTCTTTGGAATGTTAGCTCTGAAAGATGTAAATAGGTAGGAATAAATAGTAGAAATAAAGGGCTCTTGTTTGAGAAAGTTTGCAAAATTCTAGGTGAAACAAAATTATTAAACAGTTTTCTTCTTACTGCAGGACTTTTTAAGGCCTTTAATATAAAAATTTGGGGAATCACCAAAAGCAGGTACAGTATGCAGTGATGCCCAAGCTGAACTGATTCTGGAATCCTTGTGTTACAGAGAAGCTTACTGAACTAATATTCCTTGGGATCTACTTTGGGAATTGCAAGGCTAGACCAACAATGCTCACCTGGTGGCAGCTTTACCCTAGGAGCCATTTGGCTATGTCTGGAGACCTTTTAGTCGTCACAGCTGAGGGTGGGGATGGCTGGGGTGGGGGTTACTTGCATGTAGTGGATACTTGCATCAGCGGCCAGGGATGCTGCTGAACCTCCTACAACACACAGGACAGCCCCTGCCCCCCAATACAAGTTTATCCAGCCAAAATGCCGACAGTGCTGAGGTTGAGAAACCCTGGACTAGATAGTCCCTGAAACTCCCCTTCCCTTCCCAGCTCTAACACTTGGGCGATTGGGTGGTCTTGTGACCCTTCCCAAGTTGGCATACCAGTTCACTCTGAGGGCTCTCTGGCCCTTGAGCTACATTGTTTAGAAGGCAGGAGAGGTGAGGCCATTCTCAGTCATCCTTACAGAGACTTGGCACATTTCTAGCTCAAGATCCTTATATCCATGTATCTGCATACTCAGTAGTCATAGCCCGGCACTCCTGGCCACTCAAGGGCTGATGGCTAAGTGAGAAGAACATAAAGTCCCCCTTCCCTGGGTCTTGTTTCCACCCTCAGTGGCCAAGCTGGGGATGCTGGCTTTGTTCTGTTGTCTGAGAAACTTGGATTTCAAAGCTCACTGCTTGCCAGAAGCAGTTCCCGCAGACGGAGCTGAGATTCCAAGAAGACGCTCCAGCTCTTGGAGATTCATCATCTTTATGACGTTTTAAAATCACAGATGGTTTTTATGGATGCTCAAGGTATTCCAGACTTTCATGTTTCCTTTTGACCACCCCCCCTTCCCCAAACACACATTTTTCTGCAGTAACCAAAACACAATAGGTAATGGAAATTCCATCACGGGCTGACCCATAGAGACCGAATGGGACCAGTGCAATTATGTCTGAAGCAAGGTGCTGTCACAGCTAATTAGCTTCTCACAGAAATGAATTTTCCTATGAATAACTTCAAGGAAATCAGCCTGCAACAAACACTCCTTGTTAGCTTCCCTTCCTTCTCTAGGCTTGGGAGTTAACGCCTTCCCTGAGGATTCTCTCCCACCACTGGCCACACGAACAGTCTAGCCCAAGGTGGAAATGCATTTCCCGTCTGCCCTCCACCCCATCGGTCCTGTGCTTGTGCTCATCCGAGGGGCCCTCGCTGTCTTTAGGGATATGAGCCATTTATTAGCACCTTGCTTCTCCTGTGGAAGGCAGCACAGGCGGTGTGGGCGGGGGCTTCATCACCCCAGCTCTGTCACTGACAGTAACTTAGGGGGGCCTTGGGGAGGCCATGTTGGGACTTCCCATCTCACTCTCCCCATCTGTAGAGGAGGGAGCATTATTGTGGCTCCAGAGGTATCAGATGAGATTGAATGAGTGAAAGTCATACAGCAGACTTTATTGGCAACTGGGCTTCGAGGGGATTGTATAAGACATCTTCGTTCAAAAGGAGGCTCAGTGATGGACGATTTAGTGGGCAAAAGTCTGGGCTCTCACTTAATTGGTTCAGACATTTGTGGAGTGTTACCCATGTGCTAGGGAGTGCTGCGATTTCTTCTGAAGTTTGCAGAAGCTGTAAATACGGAGATGAAGAGAGAAGGGAAAGAAGGCTTTTGGGTTAGGCTTAGAGGGGCGGGCAAAGACTTCTCACCACCCCTGACCAGCACCGATTCAGTATTACGCATCTGGGTGATGTGCAGAGCACCCTCTGCATCTCAGCTGACTCCCTCCGTGATGCATATTAGCAGTTTCCCCTTCAAGAGGAGGCTGCTGAGGCTCAGGGAGGTTAAGAACCCACACAAGGACACCTGAATTAGTAACTACCAGAGTTGGGATTTGAACTCAGTTCCATCAGCTTCTAAAGCCATGCCCTTCACGCTGTGCCTCCTGTGAGCACCGACTTGATTTGGGGCCTTGTCTCCCAGCCTGTGCCGACTCTCCACTGCCTCAGTGCTCCAGCGAAGCTCCAGGCTCTGGGGGAGGATCCGAGTGACCCTCCAGACTGTGATAGCACCGTGGTGCTTGCACGCAGCCAGACAGGGCTGCCTTTGGGAAGAATTGCCGGGCACCGCACTCAGCAATTGCATGTGCTGGGTGTTGGGGCTGAACTTCTCTAAGAAGAATTTTCTAAGCTGCAGCCACAACTCATAAGTGGATTAAGAAATCAATTTAGTGAGTTGCAACCAATGTTAAAAAAGGCACAAGCTATCAAAGCACATCCCTTGTAATAGGGTTGGGTATTCTTTCACGAATCGTGGGTTGCAATTACTTATGTAGTAGGTATGTATGGGTCACGTTGGAAAACATGCTTCTTACTTTGGGTGGAGGTCGCCAGTTGGAGAGCATGGCCCTGGAGGAAAGCTGGGCACACGCAGGGCTGCAGGGGGAGGTGTGCTGTGTTGATGCTTCACGTTTCAGCTGGAGGGGGCCCTTGAAGAAGGCAAAGGCCACAGTAGGTCTCGGCAGGTGGGTCAGCAAGGGTTGGCCACTCTGAGCCGGCTGTAAGTGCCGTAGGGGCTTCACAGATGTTTAGAGGAGGCCCCTGCCATTCTCCAAGTCCTTTCCTTTCCAGTCAGAGAGACCAGCTCAGCTGAACAAGAGACTATAACAGGCAATATCTACAAGAATAACAGAGCAGTTGCAATGCACCTGTGGTTAACCAACATGACCTCTAGCACGGACTACCTGGGTTTAAATGCGAGCTCAACCTCTAATGCTGTGTGACCTGGGGTGGTTCCCTTAACCCTTCTGTGCCTCAGTTTCCTCATCTGTAAAATGGGCATAATAATAGTACACACTACATAAAGTTGTTATGAGGATTGAGTTAATCTTTATGGAGTGCTCAGAACAATGCCTGGCATGCAGCCATCATATGAATGTTTGTGTTATATATTAATAAAAATAAGTCATATAAGCTTTATTTGCAAACCCAATAGGAAGCTTTCCCAAGGCAAGACTTGAAGTAGTCCTTGAAGATTGCTGCATTTGATATTCTTCTTCTCATCATTGTCATCAATAACTACTATTTTCTGGGCCATAAATATATTCCAGACGCTATGCAGAGTCCTCCGAATACATCCTAAAATCCAGTTAAGTGGGAATAGTTGTGCCCATTTTACAGATGGGGAAATGAATGTTCAAAGAGGGTCCAAGCCACGCCCAGGTTGGTCCAGCTCTGAAGCCTGTGCTCTTGAAACAGACAACATGTTCCTTCCTTGGCCTGTTACCATTGTTTCCTTTGAAGATGTGGCTGCTTTGGTCCTCTCCTTGTTCTGAATGAGAAAGGGCACTGTCCTCTCCACTGGACATAGGGAGGACTTTTAGGCACAGTGTCTCTGTGTAGTGCCCAAGGCCCGCCCTGAGGTCGACTCGGTCTCCACTGTGGAGACTCGGTTCTTGACGGCCCCCGGAATGCCTTGTTTGGCCTTGTTTGCTGAGGTCCGGAGATGGGTCAGCAGCCTACTCCGCCCTGCCCTTGGCTTACTCTCTCTCAGCCTCAGAGACCAAGCTCTGTCTGGACAGAGAGCCCCGTGTTGTGTTGTCCCAGCCTGGAGGCCAGCAGGCTCCCAAGCAGGGTTGTGACCTAGCAGAGACCATGCATTTTTAAATGCCTTCCTGCCTTTGGAGGAAAGTTCTTGAAAAATGCCAGAATCATTAGGACTCTTACTCATTTAGCTCAGTTCCAGGGAACTAAAGATCAAAGCTCTTTTCTCAGCAGAAGACATCCTGCCACCCCAGGCTAGAGGGTGAGGGGGTGGCCCATGCTGCCGCTCCAGGGGTACCCCAGGACCGATGCCTCCAGGGTTGGTGTGGGCTGATTGGGAGTTGGCTCATGGGAAAAATGAGGACAATGCAATGGCAAGGCCACAGCTACACCTCAGGGACAGACTTCGGCTGAGCAGCAGCTGTACGTCTAGGTCTTACTCAAGCATGCTGGACAAACATGAAGGGGAAGGCAGGGCTGCTGCCCTCATGGGGAGTCTGGTCTAGCTGGGGAGAAGCTCGTGCTCAGGAGCCTAAATCTGTAGGAATGCAGAGAGGGGGCATTTAGGGAAGCTCGGCCTTGGAAGGCTTCCTGCAAAGAGAAAACTCGGGAGGATAAAAGGGATTTGGAATGACTACAGTGTTAGGTCTGGGCATTGTGTTTACAAATAATATTCCCTCCTTCTGCAAGCAATCGCCAGCCCTCCAACACTTACCTCCTCATTCATTCATTCAGCACATAGGTGTCAGGTGCCTGCTCTGGCCCAGGCCTTGTGTGGGTAGCAGTGGGCACAGTTGCACACTGACTCTCCTCCTGGGCAGGGTCCAGTGAGGGAGACCAGCATTAAACAAATGAATCTGCAAATAGCTGTGAAATTAAAACTGCAATGAGTCCGGCGAAGGAAATAAATGGGTTGCTATGAGAAAAAAGAAAAAAACAAACAAGTGTCTCTAATTTGGACTGAGATGTGCATCTGTCAAAATCCTGCCCATATACCACCTTCTTCATTAAATCTGCCTGTTCCCAAGACTCCTTCCTGCCACTTAACAGGTCATCTGCCACGCTCTGTCTTCCTCTCTGGTGTCATATTCTACCTTTATTTAGTCTGGGACACTTGTCTCTTTACCCTGATAGATCTTCAGCTCCTGGAAGCAGAGGCTGTAGTTTATTGTCTGAGAACCTACTGTGAATGCTCCTTTCTGAGAGATGCACAGGTGAATTGTTGAATGAATGAAAGAGTACAGCTTTTCACACTTACCCCAGACACCCCTGTGGGTATGTAGCAATCTCTGTGGTGAGAGCACAGGCTCCAGAACCAGCTACTTACTGCTGTGTGACCATGGGCAGGTGCTTTGACCTCTCTGAGCCTCATCTGCCACATGGAGAGATGTTAGAAATAGTCAAAAGGATGGAAAGGGTGCTTGCACGCGCATCACTTAGATCCATACTTGGTACACTGTGCTTTTTAAGTTCGTAGTAATGGGCCAGACACATCCAGCATCTCTCAAAATCCTCACGAACCCACTGCAAAGCATTTATAATTATTCCAGTGTTATAGCTTAGAGACCTGAAGTTTCAGAGGGTTTACTAACCTGCTCCAGTTTGCACGGCAAATTATATTTTAATACAAAACAAAACCAACAAAATGAGGCTGATCTGCAAACCTAGGACTGTGTGACTTCAGAATCTTGTCTTCTATGATGATGTCCCATTCCTCTGGCTAGCTGAATTCTCGACGCTGCAGTCAGAGGCTGAGATGCTGGTGTTCTGGAAGTCCGCCTCCTGGCCAGACACTAATGTGCTGTTCACGAATCGACTGGACGTTTGAAATTAAATACTGGCCTTGCGAGGGACGGGAGAAGGCATACTTAAGTTCCAAGGGGTGTCACTGCACCACTCATGTCAAAGAATCAGGCCCCTCTCTCATTTTTCAAGGGCCTTGGGGTGGGAGAGGGCATCCCCAAAGTCTCATATCTGCTGCGGCAGGAAGCATGGCTTTGGGGTTTTTCAAGTTCACGCGGACTCCATGGGAGCCGCCAGCTCTGGGCGGGCGTGGATTGGAGAGGTGGGGAAGGCATTTAGTCGGTTCTGATTTTTCATTTTGTGGCCTCTGAGCTTGGGAATACAGAGTTCCCCACCTGCTGGTTTCCCCTTCCTCTCCTTCCACAATGACAAGCTGTGTCCACATTCTCTTTTTGGCTCCTGCCTAAAGGTATCAGGCACAAAACTGTGTCTGCCTGAGTCTCTTTTGAGAATAAAAATGATACCCCTTATTTTTCTAAATGGAGAGGGTATAATTTATGACTGAAACCAGGGTACTCAGACTGTGAAAATATCTACTGCTCAGCCGTTTCTATGTCGATCTGAGAGGGCATTTATAGCCCAGACCCCGAGGAGAAGAAACCATTTCTTTGTCACTGAGAAGCCCCTTGGGAGCGTGTCCCGGTGAGAGGTGGGACCTGTGGAGCCCAGGATAGGGCAAAGCCAAGTCTCCTTATTTATTGACTTTCTTTTAGACTAAAAAATAATCACATGCTTTTTTGCCAAAACCAGCCCCAAGACATGAATCCAACAAAACATTGCATTAATTAGATAATCTAATTTCCAAAGAGAGACCCCCCCCCAGCTCAGACACCCACCAGCTAGCATATGACAAAGGGATCGGATAACTGAAGCCGTTGCTCCCTTGAAGTTCACGTGGACGACCAAAGATACGGCCTGGGCCAGAGCTGTGTATGTCTCAGACTGGAATGTTTCCTAGGGCTGCCACAACAAAGTGCTACAAACTGGGTGGCTTAAAACAGCAGAAGTTTGTTGTTTCACAGTTCAGGAGGCTAAAAGTCTGAAATCAAGGTGTTGGCAGGGCCATGTTCCCTCTGAAAGCTGTAGGGGATTCTCCTTCCTCCCCTCTTCTGTGCTCCGGGTGGTGGCCGGCAATCCTTGGCTGGGAGCCATCACTCCAGCCTCTGCTTCTGTTGGCCCATGGCATTCCCCTTCCTATATGAGTCCCTTTCCTCCTCTTGTAAGGACTAAGAGCTCACCTACTCCAGGATTACATCTGTAAAAACCTTATTTCCAAATAAGGCCTGCATTAATAGATAATGGGGATTCGGACCGAAACATTGTTTTTTAGGGAGTGCACTATAACCCATAACAGATGCCTGATGCTAGAAAGGTGGGTCGGGGCTGCTTCTCGCTGTGTGAGGAAATGGACAAGTTGGGGTTCTTCTGGGAATTGGATCCTTGGAAGGAGGAGGAAACCTCAGCTGGAGGTTTCCTTCCTCCTTGAAGGCCTTTTTTCCCCCACCCGAGATCAGTGTTTCTCAAACTGGGGTGCCCAGGCCAGCAGCATTGGTATCAACTGGGCACTGTGGGGGATGTAAATTCTTAGGCTGCACCTCAGATCTACTGAATCAGGACTCTGGGGTGGGGCCCAGCAAGCTCTTGTTTAATAAGCCTTCCAGATGATTCTGATGCACACCGAAGTTTGAGAACTAGTCCTCTAAGTTCTTGCCTTCTACCCTCTGCAGCACTTTCCAGTGGGGTTGCCCTTAGATACTGGTAAATGTTTGCAGTTAAAGTAGAAAGTTCTTTGGTGGAATATACCAAAGCTGTATTGGTCTAAGTCAAACAAGTTTCCCGACTGAAGCATAGGTCTGTGTTTTTGATATGCTCTATGCACTGAGCATTGAACACTTCCAGGAAGGGAAATTGTAGCCTTTCCAAATCCCATTGGTAAGGGAATACTCTGTTTTCTGTGGAGCATCCTAGTGGACTGGTGTTTCGAAGAATACACCTTGGGCAACACTGCTCTAGTCCACACATCAAGACATTCAAATAGATTTTTATGAATCACCTTGTAAGAACCAGGTGCTGTGCTGGGGGAAATACATCAGTGAACAAGACACGGTTTCTGTCTCCAGGAAACTTATCGTCTAGTGCAGGAGCTGGCACGCTGCAGGCTGCAGGCCAAGTCTGGACTGCCATCTGTTTCTATATGGTCCATGAGCTAAGAATGGTTTTTACATTTTTAGGTAGTTGAACAAAATTTTTAAATGAAGGATATTTCATGAAACATGAAAATTATATGAAATTCAGAGTTTGGTGTCTCTAAATAAAATCTCATTGGAATGCAACCATGCTCATGTGTTTCCGTATTGTCTATGGCCACTTTTGCCCCACAGCGACAAAGTGAATAATTGCAACAGAGACCATATGGTGCAGAGCCTAAAATATTTACTGTCTGGCCCTTTGCTGAAACAGTCTGCTGACCCCTGGTCTAGGGAAGCAAAGAGGCACTGAACAAGGATTTGCAAATGCCTGGAGGGTTACAAAGGAGAGGTGCAAGGACACACGGTTGGAAGGTTCTGTTGGCCAGTGGGGATGGTGGTAGTGGTGGTGGAGGTGGAGGGTGAGATAGGAAAGGCTTTCTGGAGGAAGATCTTAAGGGTGAGTAGAAAGTCTTGGACATGGCTAAGTGGAGAAGGTTGTTACAGGCAAAGGAAACCGAGTACCTGGAAATCCCTGAGTCAGAAAAGAGAACCACTCATGGAAGGAATGGAGGAAAGTCCACTATAGCTGGAGCCTAAAGAAAGTGAAGCCAAGAGTGGTTCAGGGTGTGGCCAGATGCCCGGCAAAGGCCAGACACACCAGAGCATCTTTGAAGGCCATGCTGAGGGTTTTGAACCTTACCCGAAGAGCAATGGGGAGTCCTTACAGAGTTTAAGCACAGGAATGATATGATTGATCTAAGCCTTGTAAGGCGTCTCTTTTTCAGTGTGGAGAATGAACAGGGAACTGGACCAAGTGTGGCAGGTGTGATTACTGTGCAAAAGACTTTGAATCTCAGTGGTTAGCCAGGGGAGAGAAGGTGAATGGGGAGAAGTGGATATTTTGAGATATAAAGGTTCTCTGTGATGCTCATCTTCCCCCTTTCTGGGCCCTTTGTGCTCCTTGACACCCTGAAGAACCTTCTTTTCTCTTGCTGGGTCTGTGCCTTTGGGCCCTGATTTATTAATACACTTCGGTTGCCACTACAACAAATCCATTAGGCCCAGTGCCTAACATAAGAATTAATTAGAAATATAAGAATTAATAAGCCCCGTGTTCCTGACCTCAAGGATCTTAGCTGGGAGAATGATGGATGTAGCCTCAGGACTGGAATGTTATGAGGGCAGATAACCAGAGGGACAAGTGATGCTCCGAGGGGACGGAGAGGAAGTGTCTTGCACACACCGCTGGAAGGTGTTAATTCTAACTGAGCGATCTGGAGGGGCTTCATGGTGGAGGCATCTTTTAAACTTTGTCTTGAGGGATGCATAGGATTTGGAAAGGAGGGGAGCAGTAATAAATCCGACATGAGAAAATGCTAGGCTTGTGACAGCATGAGGTGGGTGCAGGGGTCGGGGGGAGAGAGCTGTGTGGCTGGCGTGAGTGATCAGGGGAGGCTTGCAGGGGATGGGGAGAGGGATGAAGAGGTGGTCCTGGGGCTTTCGACCTGGTTTGGAAACTCGACCCAAACTTCTGATGGCTTCGTCTTCCTGACACTTTAATATGGGCTGTCCTGGAACCATGAGTGACCCTAGAAGTGTATTGGCAGGGCAGCGGAAGGCTCACTCTTTTCCCTGATGGCCAGGGCGCTGCCTGCCTCCTTTCACGACCTCTCAAGGAAGGTACAAACCATGAATCACTTTCTCCTCTCCGTGATCTTGTTCATAGGCGCAGCCCTTACGCTGGGCCAACAGCGAAGTGTTGTATCAACAAATCCTCTGGGGTTTCTCGCCCATTGATCCTGTGACTATTTCTGATTGCCCCTGACCTCTCCATGTTCTCTGCTGACTGGTGCTCTGGCCCCTGGGACTGGTGACTTCTACTGAGATTCTCCGGTTCTTGGTCCTGCTGTCCAGGGCTGTGACACAGGGTTATGTGCAATCTGAGCCTTCCGTCCTGTGCCAGCAGATACTTAATAGATGCTGGCGATGATGATGATGGATCCCTTAAGAGACGATTGGCTGTTTTATTTTTTTTAAAAGCTTTTAAAAATAGTATAATGAAACAGCTACACAGAAAAGTATGTAAAACACAAAAGTACAAAGTAGTGAATAATTAGGAGAAAATCCATTTCACTACCACTGAGTTAAGAAATAAAATAGTCACTGTACCCCTAGAAGCTTCCGTGCGTGTCCCTTCTCCTTGGCTGGCTTCTGACCTTTGACATCTCAAGTCTAAGAAATCTTAGTAACAACTGTCTCTGCCAAGCTTCTCATCAGAGAAATAGCTGTAAAAGGAGAAGAAACAAAAAAAAAAAACAAAACAGAGACTTGGGATTTGGGCAACAATCTGACCTTTCTTTCAGAGCTGCCCGCACAAAGAAGGTCCCCATCTCTCTCCGTGCTAAGGGCTGGACTGACAGTTGTTATGGAAACGTGAGGCTCCCAAGATGCCAGCTCAGGTGATGACCACAGTGCTCAGACAGGGGCCCCAGTCCTGCAGGGCTCTTCTCTCCTTGCAGTTGTCAGATCCTTATGATATGAGACTTCTGAGATTTAAAAGAAGCTTCCCCCTCTCGTGTTGCCTTCATTCCAGTGCCCACCTGGTGGGGCCCCATCTGAGTGCGGTGACGCCCTAACTCGGAGGGGGTGGATGTTTCCCTTTGTCCAGGGGAGCTTGCAGCTCCTCCTCGGGTGAGAATGTGGCAGAACTAACAACAGTTTAGTCATAATTCGTTAGTAAGCTTGACATTCAGGTTACAGACAATTTTGCAAACTCCATTTTCCAGCAATTGTCTTGGGCCCCCGTCTGCTTAGAGTCTATTTGTTGAAGACGGCCAGTCCGAACAGGAATGAGGGGAAAAATGACTTCCAGTGGAGAAGTCTGAACATCTTGGTCCTCTCTTCCAAGAGAAAGGCGTGTGTCTTTTGAGATTTCACTCGCTGGGTCACTTGCACCGGTAGCTCTTCAAGTGTGTATGTTGGGTGTGTGGCAAATAGACGTACCGCTTCACGGTAGGGAAGGCGCTCTGCACGCGTGCAAGTGTATGGGCTTTTTGGCTTCCTCTCGGCTCGTTTCCTACGTCTGACTTCATCGCAGGGCTGAACCTGCCACTCTGTCAAGCGTGTCCTCCTCACTGAGGTCTGGAGACAGGGAAAGGGCGTGGGTGCCCCTGGGTGCAGGGAGCCGACACTTCCAGACACTTGGTGAGCTCTGTCTGGGTGGAAAACCTCATCTGAAGCCAGACTGAATCACACCAGTTTCTAAGACATTCCTCAACCATGTTAGGCAAAAGAGTCCCCCACTGACAAGCTAGGGTAGAAGGAAACCTGATATAATTTTGGAAAAACCTTGCTTGAGAAAGAAGATTCTCACAGCTGCCCCCTGCCTCTCCCGACGTCCAGGGTTGGAGGGGTCCCAGGCCACGGCGGGAGATTGATGGGCCCTGGAGTGCCAAGTAGAGCTGAGGCTTCGCAGGGCCGGGCACTTGCTATTCCTAACTCCCACCAGGGGTCTAGAAGGAAAAGGAGGAGTCCTCTGAACCCCTCTCCTTTCCCTGGGCTGTTGAATTATTGTTTTTGTCTCACATTAGCAGCCAGTCCAGGCTCTCTTGTGTTTGGCTGCTGTGTTGGAAACCTAGGTCCAAACTAGGGTGTGTAGGAACCCAGGGGCATAGGAGGCTGAGGTTTCAGCACCCAGCCAGGGGTGTGGGCAGAAGCAGGGTCCAGGGAGCAGGGCAGGAGGTCTGAGCCTGGGCCCTCCTGCAGGGCCGTGCTCAGAGCAGTGGGTCCTGTCTTCCTCTGTGCGCCTGGTAAACCAGCCATCTTCCTGCCTCCCGAGGTCTGTCCATCTTCCTCGTCTTTGGTTTCCTGAACGAGGGTCATGTTACGCGTTGGGAAAGGCAGTCCCACGACCTAATTGCGACAGCTCTTTTGACCTAAAGCCAAACCCCATCCAAGTTCAGCAAATGGAAGAGGCAGAAAAAGGTTCAGTCGGTGAGGTCTATAGGCGCAGACTGGATGAAGTTGTAAATCACGGTGGAAATTTTCCTGGAACGGGACAAATTCTTTTGTAAACAGGAACATTCATCTTTTTTTTTTTCTTTTTTTTTTCTTTGACTGACGTGTCTGGTGAGGCCTGTGCCTCTCAGAAGCCCCATGACATCTGATCTCGTTTGGGATTTGGTGTTTGTATTTGAAAACGTAGCTGTGCTGAGGAACAGTATGAGGAGCCAGCCCCCCGTTTAAGCTTCAAGTCATGGAAACTGGCTTGGTTTAACCGGGTGTCAGTGATGCCTGGGAAAGCGCTTGCTTTTCTAATGCTCGCAGAGCAGAGTTTTAATTTACTCCATCGGTACATATCTATTAATCACTTTGCTGTATGCCAAACACTTTGGGTACAAAAAATACACAGATCTTGCCTTCAAAGAACTTTCAGGCTGACTGGGGCAATGCAACACGCCTGGGTCAGAAGACAGCTGAGGCTCCTGACCCGTGCCTGTCACCCGATGACTTAGGGGAGCGGACTTGGGCACAGAGGAGCACAGGGAGAGCTGTGGGGGGATGTAGCTGGGAGGGAGGACTTCACTGGACACCTGGGATTCGATTGGGGAGGACGAAGGTGGGTGGGAGCCACAGAGAGGGCATCCGGGAGGGCGAATGGCCACACCAGGTGTGGCCGTCAGGAGGACCAAGTCACATCTGAGCAGTCAGCAGGTCTGCAAGGTGCCAGAGGGCAGCAGGCAGGCTGAGCTGGAGGGCTTGAAGATCAGGCCTTGAGGGGTTTGAGTTCTGTGCCTTGGGCTGTGTGAACTTGGTAGGATTTTGAGATTCCAGGAAATATGAGCCAAGAGTGAAAACAAAGCAGAATGGAACAAAAAACAGGATTCTTTCCATCAGTCTTTCGACACACCGTGAAGCGCCCCTGCATGCTAGATGCTGTGCAGGCTCTGAGGATGTGGGGCGGACAGAGTGGCACACACGTGTGATGAAGGCGGTGCTGGGGGCTAGGATGCAGCCCACAGCAGGCTGAGGGGAGGGGACGGTCCTGCTTCATTTGCAGCATTGGGTTGTGACTTAGGTTGCTCATGAGTTATCCTTTTACTCCAAGTTGCTTCTGTCTGTTGACTTGGAGGAGAATATTCAACCATGAGCCATTGATCCTGCGTGCTATCTGCTAATGGATTCTTTCTCTGCCATTGCCCCCTGCATGGTGGCTTGTGGCCGTGGCAACAATGGCAGTATTTTCAGAGAGGCAGTTTTAGTTTTGTGCATTTCCTGCAGCAGTGGTAGTGAGGGCATCAGATGCCAGGAACTCAGGGTCTGTTGGTTGGCTCTGAGCTCTGAAAACAGCTGTGTTCCCTTTCCCCTGCTCTCTGGGCCAGTGCTAGCTGAGCTGTTGGGGCCTAGGGATCATGCCTCTGTGCCTTAGGCCCTACCCTTCCTGGCCCCTCTGACAGACACACCCTGGCTCCACAGATGGGACCCGGCCCCTGTGAGAGTGGCATCTCAGGGCCACTGATTTACCCACCTGTAGAATGAGGCATTTGGAATAGATGAGTGGTACCTAGGCTTTTTGTGGGATAGCCAATTAAGCTAAGAAACAGAGAAGACATCACAGGGCTGCTAGCTTTTTATTTTGACAAGCAAGAATATAAAAAAGAAACTGTCAAATGCCATCTCCACCATCGATGTCATTTCATTAAAAGGGCATGTTAATACCCAACAAAGGAGTGACGACATAATGTCAAAGAGAAGGACTGTTCTTCCCGGGAGAGGTGCGTAGGTGTCTCTCACTGACATGTGCACAGTATGCTGCGGCTTTTCACACCACACTTCACCCTGGAGCGGCACTGCTCCGTGGCCTGTGGGACCCACGGGACCAGAGGACCTGTCTGTGAGCCAACCTGTGGGAACCTTTGCTATGGAGAGTGAGACCCCCATGTGACGGCGATGGGCTCCCTTCCCATAAAAGTTAACTTGGCCGTGGCCTGAAGACTTCTACCTCCTTTTATGACCATGAGGGTTTGGGTTTCCTGTGGGTCTCAGTTTTCTGTACCCCAGTCAGTCTGGACTAGGCGCAAACGTGAGCTTTGTCTTCCACCTGGGCCTCTGCAGTGGTTTTCCTGTGTGGGCAGATCTTGAGCTGTCCTCCCAGAACAGGCTGGGCTGCCCTGCAGATGACAGGCCTGAGTCTCTGCAGGTGAGCAGGCTGTCTTGGACCTGGCCAGGGTCACTCTGGCCAAGGAGCCTTAGCTGAAGTCACTATTATTCCAATTTGAAGTCTCTGTGGCCCTGATAGTGAATTCTGGACTGTCACTTATATTTTCCCATTTTATTAAGTGCACTGAAGAAGGAGATCATTATTTTACAGATGTGGTGCATTGGCCAAGATGTATGCATTAGCCCTGAAAGTTTGGGGGTTGGCATATCTGATGTTTATTGTCATTCTCTTCCTGGGTTGGAGCCCTCTTCCCCAGCCTATTTCTCCACTCCCTATCCATCCATGGCTGATTGGAAGTGAATTTAGATGTCTGAACTACAGAATTTGTTTATTTATTTAGAAGCCATAGGGTATGAGATGGTTTTTCTGTAGTCGTAATAAACAGCATTTTATAGGCGATCCCATCTTGTTTTTGTACATTGTGCCCATCCTAAGGCAAGGTGGAATAGAAAGAAAAACATGGTCTTTGGACTTAGAATGAACTAAATTTAAATTTTAGCTCTCCCACTTATTAGTGATCTTAGAAAATTACCCAACCTCTCTGAGCCTCATGACATTCCTACCTTGCAGGCTTGTTGTGAGGAGTGAGTAGTTGGTGTAAAACCTCCATGGAGAGCACGTGGCCTTTAGGTGCAAGAGGAAATCCAGCATTTGCTGAGGACCAGCCAACACCCTTGGTCCTCTGGAGACTGGAGATGAAATGATGCCTGATTGACTGGCCTGGGGTCACAGAGCTGAGACATGTGTGTGCAAAGTGAGGGACCTGCACTCCAGGCCTCAAGGTCAGGCAATTTCAGAGCCGGACAGGCCTTGGGGAGAGTGCACACAGCCCCTTCGCATTGGAGACTGGGAAACCTGAGGCGCAGGATGGTAAGGACTTGCTAAAGGTCACTTGGCCTCTTTCTGCCACGAAGACTTCTGAAGAGCAGTTGTTCACACACAGCATGGGAGTGCTTCTGAGAGTGCGAATCCACGCCGTGCACACGGAAAGGAGTGGCTCCAAATGCCTGTGACAATGATGGTCTTAGGGCTGGCGGAGACACCCAGTAAACTCACGGCATCCCAGGGCAGCATCCCAGGGCAGTTGGTTTTGTCCCAGCATCTCTTTAAACTCCTGTGGCCCGAATCTGTGAGTGATGTGCCCCCTTCCCTGAAGGTGTAGCCCACAGGTAGCAAAAACAGTAGCTGCTGGGTGAGTTCATTGGGTACAATGTCTTACGCCCTGCCAGGGCAGGTCCCCAGGGGTCGGATGGGGAGAGGTGCCAGCAGCCAGGGGATGGTTGGACGATGGAACTTCCCAAGGGCAGAAGCGAACTCTGCCACCCTCACCCCAGCTCTGGGAAGGGTCCTCTGCTGCCCTTTTTCTCTGGCCACCAAGTCTCAGAGTGACCCCTCCTCTTTCTTCTCCCTTCTCAGAACTCTCCCCACGAGAATCCCAGCTGGTGGTGCCCACATTATGTTTGATTTACTTGAGCTGCTTAAGGTAATCTGCCTAATCCCCTAATATGCAGGATTATTGGTACCTGGGAGAATGCCCATGGCTGGGCCGCCTGCCCAGGAGGTGCACGAGGCTGCTGGGTGGATTTCCTCTTGGCCCGTTTGGTAAGGGGGAGGGAGTGGGTAAGTGTGGGGGGTGCTGGGAGACCCTGCCCCAGCATTCAGGCCTGGTGACAACCTGAGGCACAGGGACCAGGAAGGTGGCCTGTGTGGAGGTCCTAGAAGGCCCAGGAGTTTGTGACGCATTGAAGTTCAGGCACTTCCAATCTTAGGCCAAACTGTGCCATAGAATGTCACAGTCACTGTCCTGAAATAAAGCATTTTTAAAAAGCTAACATGGGCCTATGGATTTTAATCAGGGGATTTCAAACTTTTTCTCCCAGAAAACACCTTCACTCAGATGCAGTCCAGCAGAAAACCCTAATGGGTGAAAATGCCCAAGGCAGAGGGGCTTTGATCTTCATGGCTGGCGCCTTTCCTCCTCTTCTGCCCTCCCTTGGAACCCCTACAGGGCACCTCACAGAATGCTGGGCTCCAAGGAACAGAAATCTGTGGGCTTAACCCACTGCTCCCTCTCATTTCTCTGGGGACTCTGCTCAGAGAAGTTAAGTGACTGGCCCAGACTGCACAGCCTGTTCCTGGCAGATCTGGGGAGAGAATGTGGGCTCCTAACTTCCATCCCAGAACTCCTTACCCTGCCCTCTGACAGGAGAGAGAGTCTTTCTGCTTTGTGCCCAGCTGAGGGGTGAGTTTTGACAGATGGAGGGGCAGGCAGGGCAAGGGAGACTGTGGGTTGGGGGCCAGGCAGATGGAATGAGTAACTCAGAGCTGAGGCCATCAGCGCAGGCTTAGGGGAACAGTTTCTGATATCGATTAGAAAACTTTGAGGACACAGTAGGGCTATGAGATACAAGGAGAGGACAGACAGAAGTTTCCTAGCCCTCTTCCTTCTCCCACAGCCCTCTGAGGGTTGAGCATCCTAGGGCTATCCCATGGTACCAGGGCCCTGGGCAGGGGGTCCAGCATGGGGCTTCAGGGATGGGAGGTGCTTGCCTGTCCCTACTCTGGTCCTGGAGGGCTTAGAAGAGGTAATTCCCTGCCAGCTCGATCTCCCCTGTTCCCTATCAGATCCCTGCCTTCTACCCTGGTGCCCCAGACCTTGCAGGACTCAGCCTCGGGTAGCATCTGAGTGCTCGGGACCACTGGGCAGAGCATGTTAAGGCCTCCAAGGAGGAAGGAAGTCAAGCTTTCTCCTTCAGTGGCATCTGCATAGAGAACTTTGGTTTTTAGCAGGAGGGCTTCTCGGCCTGTCACCTTGGCCACGTTCATTTCCAGTTTGATGCTCTGTTCCGTGAAGGGTGATTTATAGTTCCAGGCTGGTTCTTGGCAGAAAAAGGAACTGTGTTCCTCTGTCCTTGATATAACCACCCTCCCAAGGCACAGAGACCTTGAAGAAGGGTCACTTTGGTACACGAAGTACCCAGAAGTGGGGTGAATTGAGTGCTCTTCATGATAATAAGCCTTTCATGGGCACTTTGCACAAGCCAGTAATCCTTCCGCATGCATTATCCCATTTGCTCCCCACACTGTCCCTGGGAGGACGGCAGGACAGGTACTTTTCCCTTTTTGGGTTTAAATTTGGACTGTGGGCTGGGTGCGGTGGCTCACGCCTGTAATCCTAGCACTCTGGGATACCAAGACGGGAGGATCTGGAGCTCAGGAGTTCGAGACCAGCCTGAGCAAGAGTGAGACACCATCTCTACTAAAAATAGAAAAATTAGCCAGGTGCGGTGTTTTGTGCCTGTAGTCCCAGCTACTCGGGAGGCTGAGGTAGGAGGATTGCTTGAGCCAGGAGTTTGAGGTTGCTGTGAGCTAGGATGATGTCACTGCAGTCGCCCTGGGGCAACAGAGCGAGACTCTGTCTCACATTAATTAATTAATTAATTAGGACTTTGTCTTCCTGGGTCAGGTACTTAACCCTTCACCTGTCAAAGGAGGGCATTAGTACCTGCCTCATGCAGTCAGTGTGATCCTGCTCAAAAGCAGTAGCCAGTGTTGTAATTGTTACCACTGTTTATCAGTAATGTTATCTTTTCTAGATACTGTGCATGCCAAGATTGACCTTCCGTTTACTGTATCCCTGCTCCCTCCATCCTTCCCTCCTCCCCTTCCTTCCTCCCTGCCACCAAGATGATCAGGTGCTTGCTCTGAGTTCACAGTGTTTCCCTGTTGAAGACAGAGCCATGAAAAAGAAAAATAGACAAGAACTCTTTCCCTCATGGAGCTTACAGACAACAGAAAATGATGAAGGAAAGTGTGTAGGCTACCAGATGGTGGTATAAATGTTCCAGAGAAGAAGAGAGGGTAGACAGGGAGTGGCCGGGCAGGGGGGTGTCATTTCCAAGGGTGTGCTCAGGGAGGAGCTCGCTGATAAGGCGGAGATTTGGACAAAGCCCAGAGAGGACTGAGGGAGCAGCCGCGGGGGTGTCCAGGGCGGAGGGTCAGGCCAGTGCACACAGCCTGGATGGGGGTGGGCCTGGAAGGTTCCGGCAGCACGAGGAGGCCACTGCAGCTGGAGTGGAGTGAGTGAGCGGCAGACTCTAGATGACAGGCAGGAGGGGGCAGAGTGGGTGTGAAGACTGTCACTTGTCTTCCCAGTGGGACAAGAAGCCACAGGAGGGTGTCGGGCGCAGCGGGGATGTGCTTTCGCTTGCATTTTTAAAAGAGTATTTTTCTTCCCAGATGGCCATTGCCTAGACAACTTCCTAGATCCGGGATGAGGAGCCGGTGTGCAGAGAAATGAAGCGTAATGGATCTGGAGAGAGGCTGGGAGCTTCAGGGGCTGGCCCTCCGCAGACAGCAGGGAGGGGCTGTGGGATGCCCCTCACAGCTGGCCTAGCTGGTTCCCCATCCCCGATGCAGTCACCCAGCAGGTGTGGGGCCGGCGGTGACCTTGGCGCCTGGCTCAGCCTGACAGGTGTTGGTGGGAGTCAGGCCAGAGCAGGTGTGGCGGCGGTTCACACCTCGCAGGGAGGGTGTGCCCAGCACAGTGGGCCACCTGGCAGGACTAGGCAATTTGACATCCCGCTGGGGCACAAGGAGACAACTGGGGCCCTGGCCTGCGGGGTGCAGCTGGGTGGGGACCTGAGAGCTGAGCCCGGTGCCAGATCCCTCCCTCCAGAGCAGCGCTGCTTCCTTCCAGAACCAGAGGATAGCAGCTGCTTCTAGAAAGGGCGTGCTCTGCCTTACCAGATTAGGCTTCTTGCAGGAATCAAGTGGGCAGACAAGGCAGGACTCATGTCTGTTCACAGAAGAGAACACCAAGGCTTTGAGAAATGAAATGGCTCGCTCAACGCCACCTGGAAAGCTGGACTTGGACTTGAGTATCTTGATTCTCAGAGCTCTTCCCACCACAGACCTGAAATTCCTAGGCTACTGGGTCCAGTTCAGGAAGGATGAGAGAGACAGCCCAGATGTGAGGGGCTGTGGGGTCCTAGATAGCATGGGCTTGTTCTGCTGTGCTGGACAGGGGCAGCTCTCACTGCTGGGGAAGGCTGGGCCCTGCCATGGCCCTCATACCTGAACCAAGTACCAGGCCAGGTGGAGGCTTCTGCCAGTCCTGGCAACACCACGGACTCCAGGTTTCAGGCCGGGGCCACGGAGGGAGCTGCTTGGGAGTGAGTGAGTCGCTTGGGCTAGATTTGGAACACTCATCTTGCTGGAGAGGCAACAAGATATAGGAGGAACAGAGCCAACTGGGGACTTATGCCTTGGCTGGGCCACCTGGCTGGGCTGGGTGGCACTGGGCTGTGGCTTTCCCTCCAGGCCCTCAGTTTTCTCATCTGTACAGCGTGTGTGTAGAGGGTGGCATTCTAAGGCATTGCCAAGGTCCTTTCTCAGGCTTTGGTCTTTGATCTTGTGATCCAGGTGGGGCAAGCCCAAACCCAACAGATGGGTGGTCTGTGTCTTGAACACCAGGTGATGGTGGCCTGTTGGGGGGTGAGGCCCTCTGTGACCATGTCAACAGGAAGTCATTATGGGGAGCACTTTTGAAAAAAATGGGGAGAGGACAAAAAGGGTTGAGACCGTGTGGTCAGGCCCAGCGTGGTAGGGTGGGTGGCAAGAGGGACCTGTGGCCACTGTGCTCTTTGGTGTCCCCAGCCTCCTGTACCCTTCGGCTGTGGGCACTGAGACTGGATGTGGGGGCTCTGGTGGGGAGAGAGGGCAGGGTTGATGGCAGAGGGGCAGAGCGGCCTCCAGAGCAAGGCTGAGCCCCCTTTTCAGGGAGCTGATCAGGGCAGGGAGACGGTTCCCGGGAGACCTCTGAATTCTGGGACAGTGTCCGCACCCCGTGGCCCCAGGTCTCATTTTTCCCTGCTCCTCCCTCCACGTTCCTCTCTCTTCCCAAGGCACTTTTTCCTCCACTTCGCAAGATCTGGAGGTCTGTCCTCTTGAGGTAGCTGGAGCCAGCAGCCAACAGGGCTTTGTTCTCTTACACTCCCTGCCACAAACACACACCCGCACACACACATGGGCACACACACACACACACACACACACCACACAGTGACTTCTTGGTTGATACCAGGGCAGCCTGTCTGGTCCTACTCAGAAGTCCTCCCTGCGTGGGGGCTGGTCCTGTCCTCTGCAATGGGAAATGGAAGGTTTGGGGTGGCTGGATGCCCACTTTGCCATTCAGAACCAAGAGCTGGTCCCCTCGGAGGCGGTGTCTGTGAGGTACAGGAGAAAGAGCAGGGCACTGGGATGCAGAAGGCAGCCTTTCTCTGGTCCTCAGCCTCCTCTTCTCGAAATGGGAGGTTGAGGTCGTGGAGCTTAGAGTCAGAAGGGTTTAAAATGTTGCTTGGTCTCGGGTCCACCCTGTGTGGGGATCTCTGTCCCAGCCGTCCTGGGCGGAGGTCACAGCTCCTACTAGAACCCCTCCAGGAGTCGGGGCACCTTACCTCCCAGGGCCCAGTGCCTAGTTGGAGGGTAAGAGCTGTTAGAACCTACACGGGTTTATCCTCTGTTCTGTAGTTATTTGTCAAAGGTTCACTCTGGGCCAGTGTGCCTCCCAGGGCCGCCAGTCGATGGAAGTGGTACAGCCACATTCAATATCCTTGGAGGCCACCGGTCCCATCCGTGGGGGCTCCGTCAGGGCAGCTGTGACTGCTGTGCCCAGTGCCTTGCGTGGCTTACCTCACTCACGCTTCCCCAGCACCTTAACGGGGCGCAGGCCTAGCCCGTTTTACAGGGAGGAGGCCGAGGCTGACGGGTTAACATCCCACCAGTCAGCGTGCAAGTGGTGGAGCAGACCCAAGCCCCAGTGGGCTCTGTGCCTTCCCCTGAGAAATACCTGCTCTCAGTTGCCCTGTGTGTAAAATGGGGATAATTACACCTGCCCGTTGGATCTATTATAAGGTTTGAGCAAGATTATGCGTAGAAAACCCTTGACTTTTAGTTGCTGGCACCCGGTGCTGGCTTGATGTGTGGTGGCCATCCCTTTATAATGGTTCTGCCCCTTGCCCTCTCCTCTTGCGCGTCCCCAGCAAGGCCACTTAACCCTTCTGGGCCTCTGCTCCCTTTTCTCTGGAGCATGGGGTTATAATACCTGCTCCCCATGAGAGGTGCTTTGGCCACAGTGAGGCTGGTGGTGGAGAGAGTGGCCTCTCCCTCCATGCTCAGGACTGTGACCAACCCGGCCAGCTGGCATCAGGCTTTGTAGAGCTCCCTTTCCCCACCCCAGCCCTGCTTCCCACACGTGGTAATTAAGCTCACCACATCCACAGCCTAAGCAAATAATAACAAGGGCATTATCTCCCTTTAGTCTGTGTTTTTCCTTGCTTATCATAAAGTAATTAAAATAGTGAATGCTTTGTAAAACAACAGGTAAGAGCGCTTGCAGAATAATGTTATCTGCCATGTACCTCCGTATGCTGGGAATTACCAATGCATTAAACCACTGTGCCTACAGGGGACCCCCTGCCCAGAGCTTTTCCTGCTGATTTCTCTTCTCTGGGCTCTGCCAGGGGCTGGGGAGCCTGAGCCCCCAGGGTGGAGGAGCAGAGGGCTAGCCGCAGGTGGTGGCCAGGGACCAGTTCAGAAATATCCTGGGAGGCATGACTCAAAAGGAAACACCAGAGCCTGGATTTGAGGGCCCTCTCCCTGCTCCATCTCTTTCCTATCCCCGCACATTGTCCAGCTCTGAAAGAAGCAGGTGGTCCTGTCCCTGGGTGGAGGATGAGGCCAGGAGACAGCTGGGGGTTAAAATCCATCTTTCATTTTGGTTAAAGGCAGCAGTCACCAAGCCATACCAGGATGGTCAGGACCTCTGGTTCCCAAAGTGGGGTCCCCAGACCAGTGGCATCGGCACTACTTGGGAAAGGGGGACAAATGCGGGTTATTGGGTGGGGCCAGCACTTTGTGTTTTAACGAGCCCCCCAGCGTGCTTTTGTTGCCCGCTTATCTGAGAACCCCTGCTGTACAGTGTCAGTGGCACTAGGAAATGGAGGTGCTGGGACTAATTGGTTGAACCTATATTTTGTGCCATGGGGTACTGTTTAATCCTGACAGAATCTGTGGGGCAGGCAATATTGTCCTGTCTTACAGAGGAGGTCCACAGTGGTGGGAGAGCTAGATTTTCCCCCTCAAGCTATTAATACACCTGTAGTTACGATGGCTCCTCCTAGATCAGGGCCTCTGCCTCCTCCTGGACACTCACCTGTCCAGAGACTCACAGGGCTGAGACTCGGGGGCCAGGACAAGTCCTAACTGGCCACCGAGACTGGCCTAGGGGGCTTGGGCAGCAGGCGGCCTCCAAGTACGTCCGCCCTGCAGGCTTCTCCCACCAGGCCTCCTCTGGGATTGTTCTGGCTCCATGGAGCTTAACACACTTGGAAGTAAAACACTAGCATCGGCCGTAGGCGCTGCTTCTCTCTTCCCCAGCTTCCCCGAGCCAGGGGCAGCCAGAGGGAGAGAACCACAATCAGGGGCAGCTTCCTACCTGTGGTGGCCAAGAAGAAGCCTCCTGCAATGTGCCCTCCCCCCTGCCGCATGCTGCCCTGGCCCCTCTCCCCACACCCACTCACTGCAGCCGAAGATTTCCACCTCTGCTCTTGGTTCAAGTCACTGGTCCCCAGTGGGGCTTTGCTTTGGAGATTAATTCTAGGGCTTAAAATGATGAACGTAATTTGCTGGCATCTTATTAAACGTCTTCATCTGCAGTAATAATCTCAGTGGGCATGAGTAGGGGTCCAGTTCAATTTATATTTTAAATAAATAATGAATGAGTTTTTAGTGTAAGTGTGTCTCAGTATTTGGGACATACTTATACTGAAAAGTTATTTGTTGTTTATCTGAAATTCAAATTTAACTGGGTGTCCTGTATTTTATTTGGCAATGCTAAGCCCAGGCTGTGGAGCCAATAAAAGGCCGATATAATAATTTTTAGTCATTCATTCATATTTATGGAGCCAACTATGTACCATGTACTCTGTTAGGTGCAGCAGTAAGGGAGGCAGACAGTAAGTGAAATAAGTAAATGAATTATAGAGTGTGTTAGAGGATTTAAATGCTATGGAGAAAAATAAAGCAGAAAAGTGCTGTTGGAGGGGAAAGGGTTGCAATTTTAAAAGGGTATCCAGGAAAAACTTCATTGAAAAGGTGATATTTGGGCAAAGACTTGAAGGAGATCAGGGAGCAAGCTATGAGCCTCTGCGGAAGAAGAGTATTCCAGGCAGAGCATATATTATGCACAAAGGTATATATTTAGGGCCCCATGTGGGGCTCAGTTATCTGATGAGGTCAGCTTTGTTTCCTTAAGCACATTTTAAGCCGTGAAAGGGAACAGATTGTCTCCTGTACTTGAAAGGGTCTGGTATGGATTTCAGGCACAGCTGGATCCAGGTGTTCAGATGATGACACCAGTATTCTATCACTTCTGCTTTTCCCTGTGGTGGCTTCATTTTCAAGGAAGGATTACTTTTCCTATTCTTTTCAGCAAATGTTCCAGGCTTGAGTCTTTCTGGGTCATCATGGGTCATGTGACCACTCTGGCCAATTGCTGTTGTGGGGGGTGGGTAGAATGGACTGATTGACCAGTCTCCATTGCTGGAGCCAATGTGGGGCCATCAGTCCCTTTTGAACCACATAGACTAAATGAAGAGATGGGAATTTCCTTAAAGAGAACTGGGGGTTCTGCTGTGAAGGCTGGGCAGGCAAAGACCACAGCATAGCTCCTACCCCTCCTTCTTAAGTGCTCCGTGATCCTGGGAAGGTTGCTTTCCCTCCTGAGCTTTGGGTATTTTTTTTTTTAAATGGGAAAAGAATGATATTATCTTTCTTTCTTTCACTAAAATATTTTAAGAGGAAATAAAGAAAAGATTATTTTTTTAAAGAAAGATTTTTTAACAAAAACAATCAAAGCTATAATCTACCCCTTCTCTTGTACCTTTAAGCAAGTTCCCAACTCAGCTGGGGACCCCTTTGGACGTCAGTGCTATATGAGTAGGGTGTGTTATTTAAATCCAGTTGTTCCCTATGTCTCAACTGTTGCTCTCTCTGTTACCAGGAGGCCCAGAAGATAAACAATGGCGCAAGCCAGGCAGACGGCACTCTCAAACCAGTGGATGAAAAAGAGGAGGCAGTGGCCGCCGAGGTCGGCTGGATGACCTCCGTGAAGGACTGGGCCGGGGTGATGATATCCGCCCAGACACTGACTGGCAGAGTCCTGGTGAGTCTCCACCCCCTCCTCACACTGGGAGGCCGTGCTGTCTGGGCCAGGATGGCTTTGTTTATGAGATGTGGTGCTCCGGGGGGTTCTTCTCCAGGTCACTGGCTAAAGGGAGGTGGGGTTGCATGTTGTGGGGGAGAAGCTGTGTTCTCATGCACGTCTAGGCCACTGGTTTGTGGAGGGACTTGCAGAGAATGGACTAGCATCCTGGGCAGAGAGTCTGTTGGGAGCAAGACGGTATGTGCACAGACACACACGCACACACATACACACAGCTCAGCCAGCTTGGAGAGGAGAAGAGAGTCCAGGAAACATGCTGGAAACCTATAGAGGGCCCATAAGTGAGAGAATCCAGGGAGTTCTGAGTGAGTGTGTGTGTGTGTGTGTGTGTGTGTGTGTGTGTGTGTGTGTGTGTGTGTGTGAGTGTGTGTGTGTGTGAGTGTGTGTGTGTGAGTGTGTGTGAGAGTGTGAGTGTGTGTGTGAGAGAGTGTGTGTGTGTGTGTGAGTGTGTGAGTGTGTGTGTGTGTGTGTGAGTGTGTGTGAGTGTGAGTGTGAGTGTGTGAGTGTGTGTGTGTGTGCATACAGAGGGAAGGGTGGAGAATCTGGGTTATTTTTATAAGCAATTGTCCTACATGCATAGAATAAAAGCCAATCCTCCTCCTAAGAACAGCTAAAAATGAAGAAAATATACAATGTCTGCAGGCATTAGACAGTTAACAAGGCAACTAAGGAATTTTAGGGACAAGATCTGGGAGAGAAATAAAATAAAGAAAGGGGAGCCGGCATTTGTGGTCACTTTCCCCTGGGTATTCTCCTTCAGGAGAGGGGGCCGGGAGAGTGAGAAGCTAACAGAGGTGTCGGTGGACCACAGGGGTAAGAGGACAGGCATCAGCATTCAGGGTCTGCAAGGAGCTGGAGGCTCTGGACTCCCCTCCTTCCAAAGCTCTCGGTATTTGGGTCGGGGAAACCACACAGGGCTGCAGTGCAGGAGTAAGCTAGACTGAAATAGGCCTGACCAGAAATAGTCTGGCCCTCACAATAAATGAAACCCAGCTTTGATTTATTCCAATCCCAGATGGGATTAAGATTGGGTATTGCTTGTACCCATAGTAAATTTAATTACTCTGGAAAAATGGTAACATCTTCTGAGATCTTTACGTATTTCATGTACAATGTCTGTCACTCAATCAAAATAACCTGGTGCATGAGGAGCTGAGACAACGTTACAGAGTGAAAAGAGAGAGGTGGGGAGAGAAAGAGAGATATTTAAAGGCAAAAGAAAATATCAACAGGGAATCAGAATAGTGGATTTAAAATAATTATGCTTAATATAGTGAAGGAAATAAATACAAGTTGGGGACTTCGTTGTGGTCACTACTGTATTCAGAACACTTAGCACCATGCTTGGCAAAGAATAAGCCCTCAAATATTGCTGGGGGCATCAATGAATGAAGGAATGGATGAGGGAAAGCTTGGCTCTTGGTAGGTGCTGTAGGTGGTGAAAGAATTCTAAGTTCTCCTACACACTGAGAGACAGGGCATTTCCTTCCGATGGGGGCACCAAGGGGCCGTGAATTCCCGGGTTCCCGAGGAAAACAGTTCTTTGCAGGAGTGGACTGCTGCTTCCCTTCCCTGTGAAAGAAAAATGTGTGTTCGCCAATCCTGGGAGCCTCTGGGAACGTCAGGCCCCTTTTCAGAGAGCCAGCATTGGCTGTGGTTAGGATTATGTGTTCTGTGAATGCTGAGTCTAACGTTGAAAACTTTGTCACGGTCAATTAATCTATTTTAAAAGAGCAGGTCAATGCAATAGAGACGTTTTTCCTACAATAATTGAGATGAAGCATAAAAGAGATTAAAAACATTTTTTTTAAAAGCACTTTTATTTATTGAACAGCTAAAGGCAAAGCCATCTGTTACCATAATGACAGTCATGGGGGGAGGCTGTAAGACGCCAACGACAACTAAATATGCCCATAAAATGTCCACCAAGATCCCAGAACGCTATTTCTTCTCTTGTTTTTTCTCTTTTAGCCACCCTTGGGCGACCCAGGAGTAAATGGCTCTGAGTGTTTGCTGGTGTCATTTGATAAGTTCAGAGGTTAAGCGGCACTCAGGGGTCATGGCACTAATATCTGATTTGTTAGATGTGAGTTTCCTGGAGACAGAGATGGGCTGCTGAGGCCAAATTTCCTCTTGGGATGACTTTTGACCCTATCCTTTTCCTAGGGGTGACTGACACACAATGCCTTCCCATGTGCTGCTTGCTGGGTCAGTTTACACCAAGAGTCATTAGCAGGGCCTGCGGCTGGGAACACAAGGTCCCTTCAGGGCTAACAAGTGCCGCGTTGGCCTCTAATCAGTGACTCTGGTCCCCACCACGCACAGGCATTTGCAGATTTCCGAGAACCTGAGGTGGGAGCAATGGCGGGAGGATACTATAACACGATCGAGAGTCAGGCTTCGTAGAGAAGACACACCACATGCGGACTGAAAAGTTTCCTGCCACGCTCGCACGTGCTGGTGTCTTGCTCGCTCCTGCCGAGAAGCTCTCCTTTTTGTCCCTGGATTAAAGGGAAAGCCCAGCCTGTCACTCCGCCTCTTTTGATCTTCCTACAGCTTTCAGATGGAGACAGGTTTGGACTGAGGATCATCGTCACTTTGCAAATCAACGTGCAGGAGTCTTTTCAGCGTGACCCGACTTTTCGGACGGCAGTGTAATGTCAGAGACACTCTAATTCCTGTGCCCTGGTGTAGGTGAATGTGGAAAGTCTCCAGACGGAGCTCTATTAGACGTTCGCCCCAGGATGCAGGGGCCGTCCTGACGTGGTTAGCATGGACACCGTAATTAGGAGGAAAGACTGCCGGGTGTCCCCTCTGTTCCCAGGCGCAATGACCAGCCAGTCCCGGTGGAAAACGGCTGACACTTCTGCTTCTGACGAGAAACAGATGCAAACGAGGCACTGCTGTGGCAGGAGCCCTCATTAACAGGAGGAGCTCGGCCACAGAGGGCACCGCGGGCAAAAGGCAGCTTTTTATTGGTTTTGTTTTTCAACGATGGTGATTCTTTCATCAACGCTTTGAAAAGCTGACCCTGACCTGCAGTTCACTGTTGGAGAAAACCACGCCAGCGGTCTTTGCCTGTACCAGACCCCCTGACTCAGTGCAGGAAGAGCATAACTGGAGGGCGCTGTTTCTGCTTTGCCGCGAGCGTCTAATCGTGACTATTCCGACACTGGTCGTGTGTGACCGGGGGACCATCCCCGGGGGACGTATCTCTCAGCCCCACAGCAGGCACAGGCCACCGTTGCCAGAAAGGAACGTGGCCCAGTCGTGTCTACGCTTACGATTTGGGCCTTGTGAGTCTTGCCTGAGTCCCCTCTGAGTGCGCTCCCGCCTTGTTGCCCAGCTGTGTGTCTCACTTCCCTAATGCGCTGTTAAGGCCATAGGAAAAGGAACAAATTGTTTTTGCCAAAGGTCATCGTCTGCAAAAGCACACTCGGCTGTCAAAGGCGGCAGGATTCCCGGCTGCGATGGAGGAATACACTGACCTGAGGAACTCTGAGTTGAAAGACACAGGCAGCGGAAATGGCACCGGGTGGGACAGAGCGCGGGAGGCGGTGCGCGGGAGGAAGGAGGGCGCAGGGTCAGCGGAGAGCCGGAGGGGGCTCAGGCAGGGAGGCTGCGGAGAGAGAATCGAGGGGGAGAAAGGCTTTGACTGTCTTGATGTCTAACGCAAAGGTGTCCGCCTGGGGAAAGGAGGCACCGGCTCCCTTTCCTAACTGCTCCAGGGAAGCGAGGAACCGCCCAGCGACCGCGGGTCCTCAGGGCCAAGACTTGACCTGAGTTTTCTGAAATCCCCTTTCAGAGCCCAAGGCCTCCACGGGGAGGGTGGGCTCAGCCCCATGGCTGGTAAACGTACGCCAAGAGCTCAGGGGCTCCCACTGTCACCCAGGTGGGACTCACCCCCTCGGCCGGCACAGACAGCCCCGAGATCTGCCACAGTCTGCAGAGCCCCTGTTCCACTGTCTGCCCCCATCGTTCCCACGTTCAGCTAACTAGGCCCTGGGGGTTTTCTGGACACACCGTCTCTGGAGCCCTCCTTTGTTGTCTGCACTGCCCTGTCCACCTGGAACACCCCACGGCCTCGCTCTGCCAGGGTGCATCTGCATCGCTGGGCACAGCCGCAGACCGCAGCTCGCTCTCTGGCCACAGAGCGCAGCCCCCTCCTCCTCTGAAAGCACCGGGGAGCCCTTGGTCTGTGCCTCCGCCTGGCGTCCTAGGCCTGCCCGGCTTCCAGAGACAGCAGGGCCTTCCTCTCCCTTTCTCTGCGGTTTAAACAAGTACGGACGACAGGTGTTTGACACGTGTCACCTTGAGGAGCAAATGGGTTTCCGGTGGGATTCTCTCGCAGATTTTTGAGAAACCAAAACCAAAAGTTCACTTTCAAAACACAGTCGGTGAAGGCTATGCCAAAAAAGGAAATACCTGGGAGTTTCAGCTGTCACATCAGAAACGGCAGGTGGCCCAGCTCCTGAGACCTGGGTGGGCTCTGCTGCTGGGCCTCCCTGGACCCCCGGCACAGTCTGCTGGAAGCCTGGAGAGGGGCCCAGAGACTTCAATCAGCCACCGTCTCCTCACTTTGTGGGCCACACAGAGAATCATCCCCCAAGTTTCTTCCTTGGGGAGGAATTCTTAAAAGGCCTGTTTATGAGCATTAATGTGACCTATTTGCCTATTTTCACTGAGCGAATCATACTTTCCTTGGCTGATATTAGTTCATGGTATTTATCTGGGCTTCAGATCCTTTGCAATTTAAATATTCAATGTCGCAATTTCCCCGTGGGCACTTTTCACCATGTGTCTCTTGAACCTCTCATTTTATCCGCTGTCGCTCCCCAGCTGGTGGTCCCGTGCATTAAGTTACCTCTCCTCTGAAGTTCACTCCCTAATGTGTGCGGGGACACGTTTTTGTTGGCAGCCTCTGCACAGAGTAAGATTTTGAAGGATCTAGACATACTCCGAGGGGACTCGTGTGTGGTTTTGCTGTCTGGAAAAGACAGTGGCTTCTCTGGCAACCAAGGTCTGCGGTTACTTCTTTGCAGTTGGCTCGAATGTCAACAGCCTCAGATCTGGCCGAGAAGAACTAACTCTCAGAGTGGCTCTTCCAGGAAAGCAGGACCCCTGCAATTGCACACGCACCCGCCTGGTGGGGCTCTTGGTTCTCATGCAGTGACCAGGTCCTGGGGAGCCTCTGCTTTCGCGGGGACCACCTCTAGCCTTTTCTTGGCCTGATGCTAGCACTTAGCTTTGGGGGCAACTGACAGTGACTGAGTCCTGCCTTGGGCCAGAAAGAATACCATGTGCTTTAGTCTGTTATCTCCTTTAATCTCAACAGCCCGGAGGCAAAATGGAGTGATTGGCCACCTTGCCCACGGCACCCAGGAAGGGGCGGGGCTGCCTGGCTCCTGGGTCTTCACTCGGCCTCTTTCCTGGTCCGCGCATGCCCTGACTCTGCCCTTCCCTGCACGCAAGAGTCCCGCATCCTGAGTGCACGCACTGTCGGCCTTTTTAGAGATGGATGCCAAGGAGGAGAACACACAGTGGAAGGTCCCCTGCCAGGGAACTCCGGCGGTCAAAGTAGGGCGTTCCCGGCTTTTGGGAAAAGTTGATGTGAAATGTGCCTCTTCCACTGAAGAGCGAGGGGGCATGGGAAAACGTCTAAGGCACAATTACAAGGCCTTGGTGAGGGAGGATTAGAGCTCGGTGACCTTCTGGAAAAAGAAGGTGACTGACACCAGGAGGGTCATTTGTGGTTCTGGGTGAAATCGCGAACCTTGCAGGCCACGTGGCGACGGAGCGCGGGAGTCCATCACGTAGAGCTCCCTGGGAGGCGACTCTCTCACCTGCCCCACACTGCGGCCATGTCTGTGTCCCTTGCTGTGCTTCTGTTGGCGCACCCTAGGACGGGGAAGAAATCTATGTCATTTACATCTGATGACGTCGAGTTTTTCTGTTAAATCTGTTTGGGAATCATGTTGAGATTTTATAAACTAATAGATCAGATGTGGTCCTCTTCACAGGCAGAATTCATTGCTGGCACCCAAAGCCTTTGGAAGCTTCCACATCCCAGTGGGGGCAGAGAAAGCGCAGGGCTGTGACGGCCGTGCCGAGCTCTCTCGCCCGTCCGCCGTGCCGAACAACCCAGCCACAGCAAGGCTGTGAGGCTTAGCAGGCTGATGTGGCCTTGGACCCTCGGCCCACCACTGTCGGGGCACTGTGCTCCTCCTCTTCCCATGGCCTGAGGATGAGCCTGTGCATGTCTCCAAGCCGTGAAGCCACCAAAGACCCCCTGTCCTCTTGGCTTCTCTGTTCCCACTGCCAGGCACACGGACGCCTCTTGAGAGACTCACTCCCAATCTGAGGACATGTTGGAAAATGATGCAAAGGCAACTGACAGTGAGGCAGAGTTCCCCAAATCCCACAGCAGATACGATTGGTCAACCAGCCACGCCAGCGTCTACCCTTCACTTTTCATTTACTCAGACTCGAACTGACGTACTTCTAGTACCAGGAAAGGGGCCTGTGTGTTCCCTGGTCTCCCCAAAGAGGAAGTGAAACAAACAAGCAAAACAATTCCATTCAAGAAAAGAACAGACACTGCTTCGAGAAATGTGACTTGTCCCTAATCAGCCTTCTAAAATAAGAACAACACTCAGCAGGAGATGTGGAGAAGTTTTTTTAAGAATGAAATGAGGAAATAAGGAGTCATCTTCAGTTCCTTGGGGGTAGTTTGCCTTTTGCTCTGTGTTTGAAGACGACTCCCTGACAAGCTGTTTCTCTGCACAGGAGCTGGGGCCTGGGGATGGCAAATGACCCACCAGCCGACGAACTTTAAAGAGAAGCCGTGAGAAGTTCACTTACGAGTGGCGGACCTCGACCGCGACTTCGAATGAAGCCGTGGCTTTGCTCACCCAGTGTAATTCAAGGCCAGCGCCCTGACATTCTGTCACCCCAGCTCTCCCCGAGATGGGCTGCCCCTCCCACGGCCTCGTCCCCAGGACGGGCCCCTCCCTCCTAGGAACCTGGACTTCCGGAGCCACCTGCCCACTTCCCGCACCTGGGCTGAGCCACGCAGGAGTGGGAGAGGCGTCCTTCCTTCTACGCGTGGGCAGTTTCTTCCTTCCTGGATGGCGCCCGAGGTTTTCTCGGGTTACCGGGAAGGTGGGCCGCTCATTCGGGGCCCCTGTGGCCGCTGGGGGGAGAAGGCAGCAAGCGGCCCCTGCCGGCCCCGCACGGCGCCGACCGTCTGTCTCCCGCATCTGGAGCCGGCCGTGGGGCGCAGGCGGGGGAAATCTCTGAAAGACGCTGACCGCACGGGACTACGGTTCAGTCACCACCGTCTCACGGCCACATTTTATAGGCGATGTGACGCGAAGGTGGGTCCCCGCAGCCTGACCTCC